>KZ506735.1:98331-121964 GCA_002844005.1 Limosa lapponica baueri | reverse complement strand
GTTTTGTTTTAAAAATGTCAGGTTTGCCAAGTTTATTAAGCGGGAGCTCAGAATGAATATTGAATTTTCAAAGACTGGCTCTAATAAAGTTTGGGAAAAGAAACTGGAAGGACATGTCCTTCCCCTTGTCCCTGTCAGGACAACTCGCTGCGCTGTATCAATGTCTGCATCTTATGGCACCAGTCATTTAACAGATGTTACAACAGGCATCTTTAATGAGAGAACGGGGGTTTCTGTTGTTTGTCTGAAGATCTATTCACTTCCTTATTGCCACTGGAAAGAGGCAGGAAATTGAATGGAGAAAGATTCGGACTAAAGGAAATTCTTTCTAATGGTGAGGAAAGAAAAGATGTAGAATTGGTTGTCTAGGGAGGCTGAGGCTTTCCTTCACTGGAGGTAAATTAAAAATGAGAGAAACAAAACTGTCAGTAATAGCATAGTGGAAGCTGTTCCTGCATTGTGCTAGTTGAGCTAGAGAACTTCTCCAGGGTCCTGCTAACCCCTTGCTATGGTTCTGATCCACCCTTCATAGGCTAGGCCCAGCACTTGGTGAAGAGTTTTTTAACCTCATAGCCCTCAGGGTTTGTTTGGTGTCTGAAGAGAAAAGAGGTTGAGATGACATGAAATTGTCCTTAAAGGAAGTGAAGAATAGGAGGCACAAATTACACAAGACTGGGAAGTGTGCTCAGTTTCACAGGATTTGAGGCTACGATAATCATCTACATGCTTGTATTGCATTGCCTTGCATGTGAGTAACTTTGCTCTGTGGTGGCTGTTCTTCCTTTGCAGTAAAGATCCTGGTATCATTAACAGTGACTGAATTTCCCTTTTAGGGCAAGGGGAAGAAATCCAGGTCTTGGGAAGTGAACATCCAACTATTTCAGCACTGTTTTCTATGGGTATTCAGTATGATATATATGCATGAGTGGTACTTTACATATGTGACTCCCCCACTTGAATTTGTCACAGTAGACATGGTGAATGAGTTTGGGACTCAATTACAGAAGATTTGAAATAGTTTTATTTTTACTGTATCAACTAAACTCAAGTTACTTCCAAATTTCACTGTTTTCAAAACAGCAGTGGAATGATTATTTACTCAGTGAAGATGCACAAAGCATTGAATTCCTGAGTTTAGTCTACAGAACAGGAAGCTCTATACTTTCAACTTGCTGGTGGTGTTCCAGCGGCCCCATAGCAAATTCCATTTATGTCATTGTCATTATTACTGTTATTATTTTAATACATAGCCTGTATGCCAACATCTCCTGTGGATTCTCCAAGATGAACATCAGGTGGTTTCAAGCTGCTTCATCAACTTGAAGTTCAGTGGAGCTATGCTGATTTACATCAGCTGAGAGTTTAGACCAATGTCCCTATTGAAAGTGACAGAAAACTTTTTGCTGGGCTGTCTCTCCCTTGGAAAGATAACGCTTTTCACAGGAAAGCTGTTATTTGGTATGTTCCCTTATGTAACAGCACTGTTAGCAAAGGAGAGAGATGAGGAAAAAAAAGATGAGGATGCTAATAGACATGGAAAAGTTCAGGGTGCTGAAGTGAGCAACCTCTCCACAGCACAATGTTGTGTTGTTGTTGAACGAGACCACACAAATAACGGGATTTTAGAGAAATTTGTTCATCAGTTTCTACAGATATCTTCAACCTAAATTATTGTGGAATGAGGGCTTAAATGTAAATTATGACTCCAGCCTTTGACTATGCCTATGTTAATCTGCCTAGCAAAAATCTTGCTGGCCTGTCCCCACCCATATTTCTATTTCAATACATACCTGAAATATTCCTTTTTCTTCTTTAATTACAATCAGACCAGGAGTTAGTCAAGTTGATTATCTTCCTGTTAAAGTGGCATGTTTTGTATTTTATACTTTTCCTTGACCTCTAGTTAGTCCATCCACAAACTGAGATTTGGATTTTTCCTGTATTTTGGAAAGTAACTCCACTGGCATGTGCATGACTGGAAATCTAGGGCTCAGATCACTCTTGAAGATTAAGGCACATGAAATCCAAACTGTAATTGTGCTTCATGTCCCCAGCAATCCCGGGAACTCCTGTCCAGATACTTCAGTGAAGACAATGACTTCCTTTATTCTAGCTTCTGTTTCACAATGATGTACCACTTCTGCATTGCCACTACCCTGTGAAATATCTTGACCCTCTTACTGCCTTAGGACCTCTCATTATATTCTGGGTATCTCCTCATGCTGTCTTGTCACAGGGCATGAGCACAGATGGACAAAATTACCACTATGTGCTCCAGATATAACCATAGATCTGTTGGATTAGCGCACAGATCTTTCAGTGTTGTTTGTTGAATTAGATTCAGATTTGTTGAACCATCACCATCTTTAAGAACTGTGTGGACTAAAGAGCAAGAAAAGCCATTGTGGGGGGTCAGGGGTGGGTTATGTTGCACACCTCTGTCTGAAAACCCAGCCCAGATATTCCTGTGCAAGCCCCCGAGATGAGAGTTTGCTGTAGGCATCCTGAGCTGTAGAAACCTGGTAGCTCACTATCAATCTGTGAGTGGTTTTGTCCTCTTGGGCTTGCTTCACACCAGGATTAATAAGCAAAGATTGGCCTGTAAAACTTACACAGATTGCAATTCCCTCTCCATATAATGCTCTTCCTTTCGACAGAGAAGCATTTTTTTCCCCTCTAACTTTCTCAGTTTTTCTCTCTCTAGATCTAACTTTTCTGCAGTCTGAATGCAGGCATGTGTAAAAAATCAGGGTGAGAGGATTTGCTCTCTAGGCAAAGAAAACACCGGAGGTTAATTAAAAACAAAAGGAAGCATAACAAACAACCCCCACTCTCTCCTCCTCCCTACCCACATGGACCCTTCAAACCCAGGGGTTCGTGCAGGAGTGGAGTTAGCCAGGACCAGGGTGGAGGCAAGAGCCCTAGAGGAGAAAAAGGGTTTGTAATCTTTGAATGAAAGAAAGAGTAGGGGGAGACCATCCCATCAGTGTAATCCCAGTGGCAATTTCATCTCGGCCTGTTGTTTCTTAATGAGTTTTTATCCAGCTTTAATTTGACGGGTCTTCTTTCCCAAATGAGGCCTAAGATGGCAAGGGGGAGGGGAAACAGAATAGTAAGGCAGAGAGCCAGCCCTCTGGCAATTTTTCTTTTTTTTGCTTTGTTTCTTTCTCTCTTAACTGGTTGCTAAAATCTTTTTCTCACACTTTTCTCTGTCCTTTTACTAATATTATGGTTTTGTTTCCAAATACGTGTTCTACATGAACACAGGGAAATAGGAACAGCTGCATCAAGCCAGGCTATCTAGCCCAGTACCATTTATCCACAGGAGCCAACAGCAGTTAGGAGCGTAAGAATGAGAAAGACATATTGCACTACTTTCCCTGTGATGTAGAGTCAGGATTTCCTTGCAGTTAGTTTCCCAGGGCGAATTTTTCACCCATAACTTTCTCTAGTCATATTTTTGCACCTATGTAAGCTTTTAGCATTTGCAATTCCCTGCAGCAAGGAGCTCCATGGATCAATTACACTTTGGGTGAACCCATTTTCCAGGCATTCATTATATGCCCACATGCCACCAGCTATTTGAGGGTTAATTCAAAGGTGACTACAGTTACAAGCAAAGAGCAAACATGGATATTTTTTGAGCATGGACAGGTGAATTAATAACTATTTTTATGTCACACTGTCACATTCTATTATTTCCACTTCTCTTTGTACAGTTGTTTTGGGGTGTGGTTGGTTTTTTCTTTCATTCTTCCCCAGTCTCCCCCATTTGTGTTTGATCAATCCCATTTTCCATGCATTATTCAGATATGGAAGCAGCAGGCCAGAGTCTTGAATGGGAAGGGGCTATTTAGAGAAGCCTCAAAATACTAAACGAAATTAAGAAAGCAGGTTGCAAACATTTGATACAGTGCACAAAGTCATGTCATATGTGCGAGTGAGGCAGGAAGCCCAGAGCTGGCCAGTCCAATGCAGGAATCAAGCAGCTTCATTCCACTTGTTTAAGTAAGATGATTAGGAGAAAAAGAAAGATAGGAATCCTTTATTTCTCTTTTGTGTGGGAGTGTATTTCTGGGAGCTGGGAAGCTCAGCAAGAAAAGAAAGCTATCTTCTTTTTCTGGTTTACATCTCTTGGACCGCATCTAGTTACTGGTTACATGAAGGCATAATAGTATTTAAATGGAAAAGTCACAGAGTTGGTAGGTCAAGGAACAGGCACGTCAGGGGCAGGATGAGCTTGGGGGATATCCAGTCTTATTGGCATGGTTTAGATACAGCGTAGTCCTTATGACAAAGAACGAGGGCGTCTCTCCACCAAAGCATTCATCATAGATTGAAGTCCAGGCCTAGATGAAGAGCAGGCTTGTCTGGTTTGGCTGCTGGGGTTTCACGCATCTCCTCCTATCCTTCTTTCAACCATAAGCATGCCTCCCATTAAAGGAGTAAACTTTGAATGAAATATTTTGCACATCTCTACCACTGCATAACATCCCGCTGGTCATGTCTTGACAGGCTGCATCAGTCAATAACGATGCAATATTAAAGGGTAATGACACAGCCATGCAGAGTAATGAGAGAAAGCAATTTCTCTCACTATTTGGCCATTTACCAATCGATTGAATTCAAAACCATCAAGTCAAAAACACAGGGAGTGGGCTAAGTCCAAGAGGGGCCGACATCCGCCCCTGTAATGTAGTGGTTCTGCTCAGCTGGCTGACAAAAAATGTCTAAGCAAACACATTGAGTTAAATTCTTTTCAGAGTCTGAAGGCAGAGCAGAGCAAAGGAAACAAACCTGGATGGGGACTTAAACAGTAAAAATATATGAGTAAGGAGCAAGGAGCTGGAAGGAGGTAAGAGAGTGCTGTTTGGGACCATGCAGTGAGCATCAGTTGAGGCACGTGTTGTTTTAGCAGAGTAATTAATACCGATTGTCTGTTTCTATACACTCTACCTCAAGAATGCAACTCCACTTTGCAGTCCCTCCTCTGAGAATCTCTACAGCCTCAGAAAGCATCTGTGGTTCTCATGAGCTGCCCCCAGAGAAGATTAGGATGGACAAACTTCATTTACAATCAGGTAGAAAATGAAACTCAGATAAATCCTGAGATTAAGCAGCAGGATGAGAACAGGAGCCTACCTGTATTCCCTCCTTGTGAAACAGAGGAATCCCAGAGGGCTGGGATCTGCTGCAAAGCCTGAAGACTAGATGTGGCCAGGAAAATGACATTTGGAAAAAGCGGGAGACAGATTTTATGGATTCTTTTTAAAATTGGAAATAAGGGTGAAATTTCTAAATTGCTGCTCAAAAAGCAAGAGGATAAAGTTGGTGAGGAATTCCCAGGAAGCAGAGAGGCTTCTAGCAGTGGGATCACTATTTTGACTTCTTCCACCAGGCAGCCTTAGGCTGATGTGACAGGACTCTTCTACACCTTCATTTCTTCTTATTCCCAATGGTGCTATCGATGTTCCTTTCCCTAAAAAGTCATGAGGATGTTCCTTTCTAGCACAGCTCCTAGGATCTTTCAGTTTTGCAAAGTTATTTACAAAATGGACCCTGCAAAAAGGAGTATAGACCTTGGAGTAGCCCGTCAGAAAGAAAGGTGGCAAACTCTGTGTCTGGCCGATTCTCACACGGTGAAGTGTTTGGCTTTGCTAAGCCACAGGCATCCTGCACAAGTTCAACCCATGTGGGGAAAGGGCAAATACACACCATATCCCAAGAGCAGTCCTCTGTGAGGTGCTGCCTTAAAAGTCTGTACTCGAGCAGCTCAGCAAAGCTGTGAGGGAAGGACAGGGTGGAGAGAGGAAAGAAAATCACGGGGGCTCCAGAGATGGCTGGTCACAGCTCCTGGGCCAGGGAGGTACGGAAAGCAGAGCACGGGAAAAGGAGAGGAATGAAAAGGTGGCACGCTGTTTTTTTATTTTTAATTTTCTTTTCTTAGATCTGTTTATAGGTGTAATCCTACAACTGCAGAGTGTAAATCCTGCACAAGCCGTAGCGATTATTGCAGCTGGAGGGCTCCCGGTGTTTTTGTAACCTCTCTGCTCTGCTTCAGTTGCTGAAAACTGGGAGGGGAGGGAGGAGAGGGAAGAGAAGGGAGAGGAGAGGGAAGAGCTGGTCTTTAGCAAAAATCCAGATCAAAAAGCCCAAAGATTTGTCAAAAATAAGGGGGAAGGAGGCACTTGCTTCCTCCAAAGCTCCTTTCCCCTCATGATGCGTGTAGGGGGATGAGGTGTGCTGTGATCCAGCACCCAGAGCTGGTGTAGCAGCCCAGGTCGCTGTGAGCAGGAGCTGGCCACAGCTTTTAACTCCAGCTCTCCTGGCACACAGCAGCAGACCTACCTGCAGCACAGTAGTCGCAGGCACGGGTGGAACCAGCTCGTGCCTTGCCGTGTAGCCCTCAACACTTTGGTGAGCTCTCTTAGGGATCACATGGGGAGTTTGCCCAGGGAGATTGACCAGTCTGTCAGATACAGGACGCCACATTCAAGGGTCAAGTGGTCCTTTCTGGCCTGATATTTCAAACCTCAGTAAAAACCCAAATTGTCATATGAATGTTTAAAAATATTTTATTTCCATTTTCTTCTCCTCCCCCCCTCCCTCCCCCCGTCCCTTGAGACCAGGATGATGGAAGAGGGTGGCAATCTGTCCCTCCATTTTTTGACTTGCTTATTAGGATGCCCCTTAATGCTTGACCACACCAGGGCACCTCTGCTGTTCGCTGGCTGCCTTGGTGGACCTTCCAAAAGCAGACACAGGATACATGGACAGAGGGAGGGCATTTTTTATCCGGTGGAGCGTGATGTTTTCTTCAAGTGATGCAAATGAAGAAGTCAGAAGCAGTCTTCTGCCAGCGCTGCTGCATGCAGGGCATGGTTTTGCCCATGGAGCAGTGCCAGCTCTGAGAGGAGGGGACATGAGCACATCCCTGCAGTGTCCTTAGCTAAACGGGCTGCTTACGCCTTGGGATGCATCTGTGCAGCACCTAACCCAATGGGGCTTCTAACTGCAACCATAATAGAAATAACATATAGTAATAAAGTAAATAGACAGTAAAACTGTCTTCCATAATGTTATTCTCCAGGCTAAATGAGATGCCAAAAATGAACAAACAGCCTCCAAGTGATATTAAAATGTCTTTCACTTTTAATAATTTAAGGGACATACTAGTGAGAAAGATAAGGAAACTTTAAAATATATTATTTTTCAGCTTGATGGTCTGTTCCTCAGACTCTCTCCTGTCTGATCCACTGAGGACTCATTGATATATCCTAAGCTGAAACAGAGCACTTTAATAAGTTATTGGGACAAAGAGTTGTCCTCTTTATGTTATTTTATTTAGTAAGTTTGCTTTTAGAAAAACTGGTTTGGTTTGGGGGCTTTTGCTTCTGTTAATAAATTTCCTTCCTCCCTCCCTCCTTCCTTCCTTTCTTCATCCCTTTCTCCTTCCTTCCTTCCCTCCCTCCCTCCCTCCCTCCCTCCCTCCCATGCCTTTCTTTGCTTCCTTCCCTCTCTCCCCTCCTTCCCTCCCTCCTTCCATCTCTCTTTCTCCCTCTCTTTCTTTCTTTCTCTCCTTCTTTTTCCTGTTTCAAAAAGCCCTAGTCTGTCTCCTTGAGTGTTAAGGACAAACTGGCAATAATTTATGTTATAGCGTGATATGAAAAAAATTACATTACACTATAAATTATAATATGAAGGGTGAAATGCCAGGAAGGATGCCAAATGCTGGTGGAAGTCCCATTAGACAACAGAGTTCTATTGCCTACCGCTCCCCACAGAAATCTTAGAAGGTTTGCATGAAACTGTTTGCTGTGAGGGGGAGAGGCTGGAGGGGAGAGGAAGAAGAAATATAATATAACAGATAAAAAATATAATCAGTCAACTGGAGATAGGAAATTTTTACTAATGCCTAAAAAGAAAGGTGACTTCTGCATAGAGCTATAGCAATTTAGAATTTAGCCACCTGGGATATTGTAATGCTGCCTCAAGCTGGAACAGAGGCTGTGGGGAGGAGCTGTGGTGTGTGTGTGTAGTGCTGTTATTTGAGGGGCTTTTGGATTTTATCCTCCCAGAGAAGTCCCTGTGGGAGTCACAGAGGTTCCTTGGCATTTTAGGTAGCCCTGCTCATTTCTGTAGACCCAGGAGGCTGTTTGAGGCTATGCCAGAAGCTGTCTGAAGCCGTGCCACGCTCTGGTGGTTCTTCTCTGGGAACAGGACTAATTAGGAGTGAGAATGTAGAAGGGGTCTCAGAGGAAAATGGCACCAAGGGCAGATGGGCAACTGGAGTTCATCTCTGACCTTGTGATGTGGACTACTGGTCATGAAGTCAGATGGCTGGAGAAGCACAGGAGAAGGATCATTTCATACTTGCTGCCCCACACTTCTCTAAAGACTCACCACTAGCCAGCACCTGAGAAGATCCCAGGGACTCGTGGGCAGCGATGCAGACTTGTGCAGTTATCCTCATTTACCAGTGCAGGAGCTGATAGATTTGTGTTATCGGTCCCCTGACTATTATTTAATTCAAGCTGCCTAAAAATCTCCACATGCTATCCCATCCCAATCTCAGCCTGAGATGTATCCATCCCTTTCTCAGAGACGATGATGTCAAAAATAGAAGTTGGGGCAAATGAACTATTTTGTGCAACAGGCTATAGATTGACAATACAGAGAGGGTCAATCCTCTATGGGCTGGAATGGCTGGTGAAGCTGCTGTTTCATTCCTGTCTCACGTCTGGTGAAATAACTGTTTGAATCCAAAACTATGAGCCAAATGTTGTAACACCGCAGCTAGTGGAGAAGCTAAAGTCCTTTCTGTATATAAGAAAATGAAATGGGATGAGTTCATTGTAAGAAAGGGAATATTTTTGTGATGGGCCAAGAATGAGAATATGTCTATTTTCCTTTAAAGATAGAAGAAATGAAAGACAGAAAAACAGATTTTTATTTTACGTTAAAAAAAACTAGAAAACCCCAAATCATACCCAACATCCCAATCAATGGAGAGAAAAGCAGCTTTGAGTGCCTTATTGAGCTGACCTACAGAAAAAGCTTCAGAGCTTCAAGCCCAAACAAGTCCCTGATAAGATGTGAAATGCAATGGAAAAATCATTTAGAGAGAACAACAGAGAAGCTGATTTTGCTCTAGTTTTACAGGTCGGTTCAATAAATGTTTCTGAACTCTCTTTTCTGTGTAATTCTAAAGAAGGATCATTTAATTAATATATTTATCCAGAGGAAGAAAAAAAGAAGAGCAAAGGGAGAGGAAAACAAATTTAAAACAAAGATTATATTTCACATTGAGCGTTGCAGATCTTGGTCGAGTCTGTCTAGCACATGAGCTCTCCAGGTACCCACAACCCTTCCTTCCACACAGTTGCTCTCTTAGCTTCATCCTTTAATTTAGTGTATAAATTATCACAAAAAATGATGGAATCCAGAGAGGAAAAACACATCCAAGCACATTTCTTACTCATGTTTTCCTTCTTTAGTTCTTTGTGATTCATTTACTGCATTTTCACCAGCCCTCCTGGTTCTCTGAGAAGCTGAAAGACACCGCAAACATTTTATTATCTCGCTGCCAGCCTCCAGAGCTGGCAGTGTTCAGGATACCCCCTGCTGTGGGACTTGTGGATGTAAAACTGTGGGGCTTGGTCCTTGGCTCTGCGACATCGCTCATCCCTGCTCCCTGTTCCTGCCTTTGCTGTGCATCCCCCCTGCAGACGTGGCACAGCTGTGCAAACCTCAGGACATCCCAGGCTCCCGGGTCTGGAGCATCTCCGCAGCCTCTGTCCAAGGCACCTCAGGCTGGAGCTGTCTTCCCGCCTCTTGACAGCTCTATTTCCCATGCAGGCATGGCTGCTGAGGGGACGTGCACGAAAAAGTTGATCTGCCCCTAAGTTTGAGCAGGGAAGATTATGCCCATCTCCCAGTGCCCAGCCTGGGACGTTGAACTGGTGTCTCTGCAAGACCCTGCTTGAGCTGGGCACGAAAGCCTTTTCACACCGCTGTGGGTCTAGTCCTGCCCCAAAGAGACAAAACCTTTCTGCAGCACCAAGTTACCAGAGCAGCTGGGTCTCTTGTGCAGTACCCTGTGAGCTATCTAGACCACTGTTTAGGAACTACAGTAATAATCATAATAGTAAGGTTTTGTGTGCAAGAATAGGGTAAAACTCCTTTAAGTAGTGTGTGAGCCTTGTGGTGGTGCTCCCCACCATGCTGGTGAAGGCGGCAGTGCGTCTGGAGCTGGGCCTGGCATGTTTGCATGCACGTTATAAATGGAGTTATTGGTGCCATCTGTGTTCCCATAGCTTTTCCATGTTATTTTTATATCACTCAAAAATGGAGATCATTTCCCTCTTCCCCCTTCCTAACAACACATTTATAAAAAGGGTGTTCTGCACAGAGGGAAGAGAAGGGTTAACCAAAAACTTTTCAAGGTGAGAGGGAGAGCTAAGTCTTCATGCTCTTGGGGAAACTGAACTGTGGAGAAGTGGGGAAAAAGGCTTTCTTCCCCCGCCCCTCCACAATGCGGTCTGTCTTAAAAAAACTGAAAGATTTTTTTTTTCATGTTCTTCCAAATATCACTTCTGCTTGTCACAATATTTATAAAAACCCTCTTGCTATCTCAAGCTGCACAGCCTTTGGCTCAGGTTCCTGCTTATGCAAAACAGGGTCATAAACATGTCACTGTGTATTTGATAAATCCATCTTCCTCTTGTCATTGTCACCAAGAAGCTGAGATGACGGGAGATTACTCCGTCAAATCGCCGTGGAAACGCCTGCAGAGTTTATGAATTTTCATAGGATGTAAGTCCTCTTTAATGGGAAGTGGGGCCCAGTGAAAGCTTACTATTTTTAAGGAAAAACACATGCATCTGTGTGTCTGCATCTGTGTGTGGGAACATACTGTATGCCCAAATCTTTACCTAACATACATTAGGAGTTACACCACAGCATCCCAGTTGAGACCATCGCTGTGGGTTTGTGCCCGTTTCCTTGTATCTATTTCTCTCTCTATGACCCCAATTCACATTTATATTAAGGCTCCCTTAAGCCATACTGGATGTGTAAAAGGGATGTTAAATAAGTGCAAATGCCATTAGAGTGTATTTACTGATCTAGCACATTTCCTGTGAGCATTTTCATTACCACGTTTTGAAATGCTTGTCTCTGCCCCTCCTCCTCCTTTTTCTGCAATCTAGTGAAGATATCAACCCATCTTCAGTGAGAATTGCCTCTATGTCAGGGTTCAAAGGCCAGCTGGCTTTCTCTTTCTGTAGCAAAAGCTTAAAAGCAAACACGATTCACAGTTTTCCAAATAGGAAAAGTGTCCTATTCTCACTCCTCACCAGAGTAAAAAATGGCTAATGCTCAAACTTTAGCAAAATAGTAGAAAATAGATATATATGGATGTTAACCCTCAGGTAACTGAAGGGTACAACTGAAACTCAGTTGTAGCACATGCTGAACACTGCTAAGAAACTGAGAGGTACTTCAGTGTGGTAGCACAATGCTCAATGCAGGACCCAGGACCTCTCTGGAGGATGTTAGTGCATGACCACCTCATGGAGACGAACCAGAGCAGATCTGGACACAGCTTGGTAGGACAAGAAGGTATCAGCTAAAATATTGTAGGGAAATCACTGGAGTGTTGGTGGGAAGGGACGTCCAAAAGTCTTTGGTCCAACCTCTTCTTCACCACACGTGGTCAGGTTAGCAGTGCCTTGGTCTAGGCTGTGTCTCAAGAGTACATGGGTGGGATTTACGTAGTTCAAAAATGTCTTGCAGAAATTCAGTAAGGTCAGGTACTGGAGACCTCTTCATCTTGCCTCCCTTGGCAAGCTGGGGATGGGCAGCATGTCTGTTGCAGGGACCAAGGGATCTCGAGCCTTAGGGTCACTCAGTGAAGCCATCCTGACACAGGTCAGGCTTCAGGTGAGTTGTTGCCTGCAATGCAGGAGAGCAGCCTGTGTGGGGACATCTGAGCTTACGCTCACCCACGTCACACAGGTACCACTGGCAGCTGAGCTCTGCAGAAACACTGAGCTCAGGACAGAATAACGGTTGGTGGAACCTTCAGCAGTTCAGTGGGATTTTTTAATTTTTTTTTTACAACTTTCCTCTGCCATCCATGTTGCTGCAATTGCACAGCTAACTCCCAGCCCGGGCAGCTCAGAGTTAGCTCTGCTATGTAGACTCATCTTATGGAGGTTAATTTCTATTTATGACCCATGGTAATGTGTCCTATGGTCCCAGAGCCTTCTTTTCGCATTAAAGTTGTTTTGCTTTCAGTTTTCCAGCATGTTCCAAGTGGCGCAGCCTCCCGCTGGGACAAGAGTATGAAAGGCTTTTAAGCCAGTACCTCTGTGTTACGCTACTATTACTGCAGTGCTAACAAAATCAGAACCCTCACAAAATAGCTACCCGTGTATGAAGCTGCAAAAAGGGGAGGGCATAGCTGTTTCTTAGCATCCCGAGGCTTAAAGGGAGATAACCGTGCACCTTTGATCCTCATTGTGGCAGTTACTGCAGTATGTACAGCCTCCACGTGTTGGCGCATTTACCCAAACAGGGAGCTAAGCAGTAACTGTGGCTCTGTCTGAACCAAAGTAACCACTATTTGTAGCCTGTCAGCACTGTGTATCTCTCTGTGTGCATGTAAACCAGTGTGGTGTCCAAGAGAGCTGGACTTCAATGGGATTTGCACTTCCCGTTTGCCCGTCAGGACCCTCAATGAGCAGTTTCCCCATGCGGTGGTGCCAGGGGATGGTGGTACCTGTGCTGGGGCTTGTATTACCAGCATCTGGGCGTCTGTGACTAAGGCACTGGCTTTCTAACCCCTACCTACTTTGTACTCCCATTGCTTCACCTCCACAATCTTCCTGCCAAAACCAAGAGTCTTTAGTATTGGAAGTAAACTCCGCTGCACGCATTGGATGAGATCCCTTCCCTGTTATCTTAAGATATTGCCGTGCATTTCGGCAGTCGTCAAAGTATTTTAGAGATCATGAGCTCTGAACTGCATTAACAAGGAAGTGGAGCTGGGCTAAGAGGAAAAGAAGGAAAATCCGGCAAAACATTACCTAATATCACAATTCCATATCTTTCCAGAAGGTACTGACAGTCTTACATTTTTCATTTGGGGTGAGGCCATACTGTATAAGGAAGTCTAAAAAAAGCAGGAATATAGCCTTGATTTGGTAATTTCAAATTTTCTGCTTTGCAGTGAAGTCTGGCATTCTGTCTCAATGGTTTGCAAACAAACAGGAGCTTATCCTTCTCAAACTTAGCATTTGTCCTTTTGGAGGATGGAAGTAATTTTCAGAGAATTTACAAGAGAAACCTATTCATTAACTTATAAGTTAAAATTAATTAAAAATTGGATTCTTTAAGAAATGTAACATCTGTGCTCACATTCTTTTCACCCCAATGATGTCAATAAGAGAATAACTCAGACTTCAAACTTCCTGTATAGTTGCAGTTAATTGAATTCTTATGCTTGGGGTATTCTTGAAGAAATTAGGAAGTAATTAGGCTATGCTATTAACAATTGTATCTAATTGATCTGATGGTATAGCCAACAAACAGGCCAAGGTCAACAGCTTATTCAGCTCTTAAGCTTGATGTGATCTCAGAGACAATGCAATAGACTGTCCCCTTCTCTGTCGTGCATTAGCTTGCTGGAGCTGTGCTGGCTGTACTGGGAGCTAGGTCACTTTCTTTGGGCCAAATCTACCTTCTAGCATACAAAGTCCACCGCTGTGTGCCAGGTTGGGCACCTGTGTGGGGGACACTCTGTAGGGCCTTACACCTCACACCAGTAGGCAGCACTGCGGCAGCTTCTCAAGTCTACCCATGTCAGGGTGTCCTACAGAACTTCTGGGTGGCTCTGAACCCAGTCTCTACTTGTACGGCAACAACAAGTGGGCAGCTCTCAACGCATAAACCAGCTGTATGAGCAGAAAAAGATGTCCCAGACCTTCTTCTGCCACTAATCCATGTTACCCAGTCACTAAAAAGGCAGTCAAAAAGTAAAGGCTAAATTCAGCCATATGGTTTGGCTGCTCACATGGCTGTAGCTCTGAGCAGTAGTTACAAATCCAGTTTAATAGGCCAGCGCTCTGACTCTGCATTGATCCAGCGCACCAGTGGATGTGTTCTTAAAGAATGAAGTCAAAACTCCCTTTGGCTTTGCCAGGGTCTGGCTTTCACCCTGCAGAGCTACAAATCAATAGAAGCATTGGAAGGCAGAACTCACTGTAAATGCCTCTGAAGGGGGAGGTATGGAAAATGCAATTACCCAGAGAAGGAAATAACAAGACAAGCTTTTTTTATTTGCCTTTCTTTTTTTTCCTTTTCATATATCAGGAATAGGCAAGAAAAAAGCATTTGGAGCATTTTATAATTCTTCCAAACTGAAGTAGTAAGAATGCAGGAAATTTCCTTACAGACAGAATTACAGAGATGCAGATATGGGACACCTTAGTATTTTTCAGTCTGTTCAGCAATGCCATCATAGAAAAAAACACATATCCATAAAAGCTGTTATAATGTGGGATTAGAAGAAGATGACTCAGTTACTTCATGGTGTCACTGATAACCAAGCATCAGTGTTACTAGAGTTAGTAGCAGGTATGGCAAAATAGTTGTCTTCAGGTGCATTAAAAATGAATTGCTGTTAGGATCATGATGGAGCCCCTTTAAGAGTATTAGCGTCAAGTTTCTGGTACATATTCTTAACCTTTAACATCATTTTAACAGGGAGCTTGGTTTCTTGGATGCTCTTTTGTTTTACCTTTGTACGCACGTTGCAGTGAGCTGCTTTGATGTTGCTGTTCTTCACCCAGAGGTAGCCTCTGGAAAAGGAAGGAGCACGGGACATGGTTTTCTGTACATCCTGTGTTTTAAATGCAACTACCTCTGGACTTAAACACAACAGCTTTTTAACAACTTTCAGTAGTGAAGAATAACTTCTGCAAGTCAAACTGATTGAGGGCTATCTGACAAGGGGAAGGGGGAAGCAAACACCATGAATTATAGATGGCAATCTCTCTACTTTACCATTACATATCCACAGTTGGAGCAGACTCATTCCTCTTGCACCTCCCATTGTGCAGTCGTCCCCATTGTACATTCATTTCCATTGTTTCTCCTTCCATGTATTGTACATTCAGACCCTGTCTCAACTGTACATTCAGGCTCCGTTTGCAGGAGATCCATCCATGGGCTCAGCTGTTTCACAAACAGATCTAATAGCTGTAGTGTGCTCAGATGAGCATGATGGGTAATAGCAGAGCAGATTGAACTATATTGTCCCAGGAGTTCATATATTTTTATACACTCGTAGGGTACACATCATCTTGCTATGACAATGAGGCTAAGTCAAGCATCTCGGGAATGCAATAAAGCAGATTACAATACCGTTCTTTCACTCATTTTCAGTACACTTCCCCTCCCACTTTCTTTTAACGACGTTAATCAATGCCAGGCTACTTTACACCCAATTCCCAAATGGTGGCTTGCTCTACACTCCCCCCCCCTCCACACACACACACACACACACACATACACACAGACATTTAGCTCTTATCCCTCCTGAAACAGGCTTCCATGGAGATAAAACTAGGAATTTGATAAATATCAAAGAAAGTTAAGGATGTTAATTTCAGCAGAAAAATTCCCAGTAATTTGGGCTTAAAAATGGCAAGGTTAATAATTTTTTTTCCTCCCAAGCCATGTCACATTATTAAGTGAAATAAAGCTGACAAAGGATGTCATATTCAAATAGCCAGCTTTCTCATTTACTGCATTATTATTACCATACACCTCTCTTGTGCAGCCATGCTAGGCAATTAGGAGCCCAAGTGTCCCCTCAGACACAGGTGAGTGGCTCCCCAGCATCTTGGTGTGAAGTATGGGTGTTCCTTCAGAGAGTGAAGATGGGTGAATCACAGACTTAGCCAAAAGCTGGAGGAGAGCACTACTCTCATCTCCCCAGTCTGTGCCCACTTAACCAAGTGACAACTACGTTCCTCTCTTATGATCTGATGCTTTGTACAGCTTTCCTGCTTCCAGTTTGGGCAGAGTAATACTCAGTTCTCATGTGCATCAAGCAAGTAAATTGGCCTATGCTTTTCTTTGCTGGTTCCCACTGTTCCCAATCCCAAACAACTAAAATCAGGAGTCAAGCTTTACAGAAGCATGAAAGCTGCTTAAAATCTTGAGGTGTTTTTTAACAGATGCTTATGGCATTCTTAGAGTTTTTATCATGTCTTGCTTTATTTGTTCATTTTCTTATTCCTCCAAGAGCTGAGGAATAGGGGGAGAAGGAAGTCCAGTGATTATGATCCTTTGAAACTTACTGTAAAAATAAGCCTATAACGCTCACTTCATTACAGGATTGCAGGTGCTAGTTTTATAAAATTTCAATAAAAGTCATAAAATTTATGATATGGTAAAATTTACTGCTGCAAACGACACACTCTACAATGGCAAAGTCAATGAAAAGATGAAATCCTTTGTTCACGCAGGGCACAGACTCTCCAGGACTACAGACCTGTAAGAGCAGTGTAGACAAACTTTTGTCCGGAACAACACAGATATAGCTGGTCCTGTCTTCTTACAAGAAAAATGAGCTCTTTCTAGGTGCCTTCTAGCCCAACAGTTGTGGCAGTCTGTGCACTCAATTCCACTTTGCATTCAGATAGTCTTTCCCACCTTGAAAGATCCCACTGAGTGCAGCAAACCATATATAAGGAAACACATCTTCCCAACACTGACATCCGCCCGTCCCGAGGTAGCCACAAGCATCTATCTTAATGACCCGCAACACCACCAGACAACAAATATCAGAGAGAGTCTGAGATGATGGGCCTGTGTAAAATGAGCCAGAGTAGGCTCTGTATAGATTTACACCAGTGGAAAGTCGGGACCAGGGACAGAAAATCGTTACTACGTGCGATGGAAAGTAAATGTGTACCTTGGAAGGCCAAATACTGGATTGGAATTGGAGATTAATTGTAACATAGATGGAGCTTTAGAAAATGTATCAAAACATACAATCATCCTTAATGATATTGACTCCTCTCACAAGGGTGCTGTGAAGTTTTGTGCGGTCATATCAGTGAGGCACTCAGAGATGCTCCGCTAACAGGAGCCATAGGAGTGCAACTCAGAAAGAACACTGCCTTCATCTTAATGTCCCTAGTAATAAAGAAAAAGAGGGGAAATGATAAATCAGGGAATGATGGAGAAATAGGCTAATTTAACAAATTGGCTGTGATTTCCTCTCTTTCTTCTCTACCCTCTCTTTACTCCATCACTCATCTCTTCTCTTCTGGACCCAACAGGACAAACACAGAAGTATCAATTCCCCTGTTACATCTGCTTTTTCTTCCCTTTATGAAAGAGTTTGTTGTGTTCAGGGTAAAAAATACATAGAATATACACCTGCTAAGAATTAAACCATATTCAGAATCAGGAAGACTTGGGGTCAAAGCTGAGCCTGAACTTAGCAAATATATTCCTGACAAGGACACTGCATTGCCAAAATCCTACAAATCAGGCTCCAAAGTGACAGAAACTTTCCAACATCATGATGATACTCAGATGAGGTTAGCATTTTTTGTGAGATATTTTCCTGATACGGGGCAAGTGGATACAAATCAATAGACCATTGCTCCTTTGAACATCTCTGATTTAGGCCACGTATATTTTTGCATTAACATTGGACTTCTGGTCCTTCTTTATTCCAGCAGCCAGGGTGAGCCACTTTGAGATATATAAATGCAAATACTTTTCAACCATTTTCAGTGAACCCTCCCCACGTGCCATTACAGTTTATTTCGTTGCCAATAAGATATACATCAGAGCTCTGGATCACCTGGAGCATCTGGAAAAAAAAAGATCTTGATTAATTTAGTGGTAAATTCCGTATGTGTTCAAGAAGACGTGCATTCCCTAATCCCTTGTACCTCATTCAGCTATGCCAGTATGAATCCCAGCCCCTGGTCAGAGCTGCCTTCATCACAATCTACACACCAGATTTATGACCCCAGTTCTGTGCCTTACTGGCTTCCCTGTAATCAGGCTGAGTCTGTCTTACCGATACTGAGGTATTTAGGTTTCTTGTGTCTGTTGGCCATGGATTTCCATTTGGTCTGATGTGCTAAGATGGATGTGCTGGCTGCACTGCTTCAATACTGTTCTCTGATTCTTAATGTTTAGTTCCAACACAGAAGCCCTGGTTATGCTTATTTTTCCTTTTTTTTTTTTTTTTTTTTGCAAGACCATCTGACTTTGTTTGTTAAATCAGATGTGACAGGCAGGGATTGCATCATGGTTTTACAAATGCTCATTCACTTGCTTGCTGTTTAGTTAGGCTGGAGCAGAGGCAACACTGAATATATCTAAACCCCACAGTTCCTCTAAGCAAAGAACCTGGCTCTTTTCAAACCTACTTCCAGGCATCCAGTAAGAAATGACATAGTGCGTGTTGGCTGGCTTTTGGGAAGCAGGGAAGATAGGGGAAAGAAATAAGAAACTGAACTGTAAGATACAGAGGAGTTGCAGTGAGCTGTTAGCAGGACTGAGGAAGATACTGTTATCTTTAAACTTTCATGTCTCGCTGTCGTGTTATCATTACTACACGATGCAATCTTAAAACATATATCTACACTAGTAAATTAAACCAGCCAAGGCCCATTTTCTGGCCCAAGGAACAAGTAACACAGTACAGCTTTTATCCACCTGCCTAAAATCTCTTCCACCCAGAACAGGGGGAGGGAATCTGAATTTCTTCCTGGAAAGGGTGTCTGGCCATAACAATCAGGATGTCCATGGCACAATGCCTGAGTCCATGCCTCAACTTTGTTAAGCTGATAGATACAGATACAGATAAAGCCATGGTGTTAAGGCATTTTATACATCAAAGTCTTTGTCCTCATTTTAAAATTTGGGGAAAGAGGAAACTCATCCAACTACCTTTCACATGAGTGCACTCCCCTCCAATTTATACTCCAGTAACTAGCTGGAAAAGCCAAACTTCATAAGAGGATAGTTCCAAGAGGATGAGATTCCCATGGAAGAAAAGGCTGCATGTTGTGTTTAAATCCTGATTATTAAAAGCCAAGTCGAGCTTAAATTATATCCAGATAGACATTTGAAGTCTCTACATATGCCTATCATGGGCTTTATGGTTCTTCCTGTTATAAAGAACTGAGAGTAGAATGGGACTACAGCCCAAGAAATATGCATACCTAGTGAAGATCAGACATATTTGACCCTGAAAAATGGCTCCAGATTCATCTCTTATCAAGACCACCCTGGATAAGATCCACTGTATGTGAATGTCAGGCTACGTCTTGCTCCTGGGCAGAAGAGTGTTAGAAAAAGGGCAGATACCAGCAAATCTGTCAATGGGCAGAAAGGAATGAATGGTAGCGAGGGGTTGAGGTAACTGTAAATTCAGCACAAGGGAAAATATTATTATGGTAAAAGCAATTCAGACAATGGAGCGAAATGCGTGGGAATGGGGGAACCTCTTGGCAGCGGTGCTCCTCAAGGCTGGACAAGACACTAGTTTATCAGCCGGGGCTGGTCACGTCAACATAAATCCTGGCACTGCAGAGAAGTGAGGTGCTCTGCTACCACCTAACCCTGCAAGCCCTGAACTTTGCCTAATCCCCTCCTGGGTGCTGGATCTTTGCATCTTTGTGAAGCTGTCCATTTCCCAAAAAGTGCAGAATTTACTACAGGGAGAAAAAAAATGGAGCCCGAGTGCCATTAATAGGATCTATGGCAGCATTCTGTAATACATCAGTCCTACTTATAACATAATAGCCATATAACTCATACAAGGCTCTGGCTCATGTGAGGCATGGAGGTCTACATTACACAGGGGAGGAATAAGCAACACAGTCACATATCCTGTAGCTGGGTAAGATTACAACACAAGCAGCAAGCTTTCCAGGACTTAAATGCTGGAGGAAAGGACAAGGCATAGGAACAGTTTGAACTTCGGTTTTTGTGAAAGCTAGAGCATTTTCTTCACAGGAGAACTCCAGCAATTCTCTGCAAAGCTTTGTGTGTATGTGTGATCAGCAATAATTGTTAGTTGCCTTGCAGTGAAAGCAAGGAATGAATCGGTGATGGGAATTAAATTTGCCTTTTTCTTCTCTCAAGAGGTGATGCCATCAATGAATGGAGAGGTGAAATGAGACGTATTCTCAGATGTGGTAAATTGCTACCGCTCAGCTGAAGTTAAGGGAGCTCTGTTCCTTTGTACCAGCTAAGGATATATTAAAGAATAAAAATATGAAGAAAACTTTATTGTTACAGACTAGGTTTCTTCAAGGAGATAGAGAGCTCCAAACTTGCAGTATGACAGCTTTTTTGCAGTCCTCAATTCTCACCGTTAGGCATAGCGGGGTGACCGACTTCAGATCAGCTACAAAACACGTACGGTCTGAATCCGGTCCTTGATTATTTTTTTTTTCTTTAAGACCTGAATTCAAAGCTTTGGGTTTCCGCTACAGCAGGTGATGAACATTACAAGTAGCTACAAGTGAACCTTTAAAGGCTTGAACCTTTCAGAGAAAGCAACCTTCGCCGGGGAGACTCAGTATCAGACCTTAATAATTCATGCATTTTAAGCCCAGAAGAGACTGGTGTGACAATCTAAGCTAGCCTGCTACATAAAACAGGCCTTCAGACTTCTCTGAATTATTTCCCGTTTCAAGTCCAAGAGCCATTGTTGAAGTAAAATGTGTAGTTTAGAAAAATATCCGATCCCATTTTAAAGTAGCTAGTGACAGGTTATCTTTTATAGTCTTTGGTAAAGACTTCTAATAGTTAATTACTCTTAAAAAGGGGCACCTTGTTTCCTCTTTGCATGTCAGGCTTCGTCTTCTAGAATTTGGTTCTTTCTAAATCCCCATCTGCTAAAATAAAAAGCCCTGTCTTCTCACATTTCTGCTCCACAGAAAGTGATTACATCAACGCTTAATTTTCTCTTTGAGGAGCTAACTGGTGCCTTTATTCTCTCTCAATAAAACTGGCATATGACAGATGTATGTAAAACTGAGTGTCTCAAGGAAGGTGAACTGAGAATAGTCATTCGCTGCTTCTCCCACTGTAACAGCTGGGGGCCATGGAACAAAACTGTCAGGCAGTACACTTAAAATGGATCCAGGGAAGTTCATTTTTAATGGGATCCAGTCAAGTGGTGAAACTCCTTTTTACAGAACATATAAGTAGGCCCAAAAAGTCATTAGGTATGTTCTCCTTACCCTGTTTTTTTCCCCTTTCCCCAATTATCTGTTCCTCCTAGTCCCATGGCAGTGTCACGTGTGCCTCTATTTATCTGTAGGTTTAGATGTTTTGTAAGTCAGGTCCGAGCTTCAAATTGGGAAAGGCGTCAATAGTAAAAAATGAAGAACAGGATGTGTGTCTTTAACAGGATTTGTTCTAGTATTTGCCAGATATTCAAAATAGCACAAATCGCAATGAGGAGGCTTCTTTCCATGCTCAAAATTTCATGGATCAAGTCCAGCCCCTGAGATCTGAGTAGAGGTTATACCTTCAGTGGGAAGTTTGAGGTCCTTAGTAGGAGGTGAGAACTATGTGCTTTCTTGTACATGAGCTGCAGAGCCTATCCGAAATGATAGTGCTCATGGATTTTCTTCTGCAGCATGGGGCTTCGCCTAAGTGTCCTCACTGGCAGTCTGGATCTGTGCGTGTGGAAACAGGTGTGAATACACCTGCATTGCAGCTGGCCAGAATGAATATGCACAAGAGGAGAAGGATTAGTCTTATCATTCTCCATCCCCAGCCTGGATCATGGGGAGGGTAGCTTAGAGCAACAGAGGTTAAAAACTAGAAAGCCTACCCTGGAATTAAGCCATAAGGTCTGGCTGGACAGGGAGAGGAAGAGGGGGGTATGGATAATTGCACCCATAGGGCAATTAGAGTTACAAGGAGCAGCAGAGCTCCTCTTCAGTCCCAGGAGTGTGATTAATTGGCAATAACAACCCCCCTGGAGTTGCCTTATTGCTATTATGAAGCCAAGTCTTTATTTTTTATTTTATTATTTTTTATTTATAAATGAAATATTTAAGTCCATGACTTTGATCGCCAGGATCTGCTAGTTAGTGCCGGCTTCAGCCACAAGGTGCCAAGATTAAAGATTCATCAAAGGCAAAGGATTAACCAACCCTGCTGGAATGCCAAGTAGCTGGTCGGGGAGAGGATGCTGTGCTAAAGGCCTGAGCGAGTCCTTCTCTGCTTAGCTTGTTCCTAGGGCTGTGGATTCAGTGTCTCCCCTTTCACTCCACCACTGCTTACCTCATCTACTCTTCTGTACCTGTAACTTGGAAGGAAGAGACTGACACCAATATTAAAAAATACAAAAAATACTCTGCTAGCATGGAATGTTCTCCTCTTAAAGAGAAATGATGGTTGCAAAGATGACACCTTGCAATGTCTAGGGTTGGGGATGCAACCTCCACTGTCTTGCTGTGTCTTATGGTGAATGTGCTCAGATACTACCCCATGCACAGATCCAACAAGTCCAGGTTTCCAAAGGAAGTGAGGCTCCTAATGAGAAGCATAGATGTCTGGTGGTCTTTTCAAAAGCAGCTAAAAAGGAGAAAGCAGAAGCCCCGTCATGCCTCTTTAAGTAGGATCACCATACATCCACATTTTCCCTTAGAAATCTCCTTTGTTTCACTGTGCAAAGAGAATTTGAGGCTGCTGAACATTCTTCTGAAATTTCTTGGTGCTTGGTGGTATGGGCATGTGCAGTTATATGGGCACATCATTTGCCTCTGTGCAGATCAACACTGAGGTTAATGCCCAAGCTCCACGGTTGTCCAGCAATCCATTACAGGGGAATGGCGTTCTCTTCAGAAGCCTAAATTTCTTTTAAATCCTTCTTCTTAACTTAGAAAGAAACTTCTTAACTGATGGTTTACAGAATGCACATTCACAAACCAAGATATACAAAGGTGGTCAGTAGCTTTTTAGTCCTTCTTTTTATTCTCAGGCATATTAAAGTGGCATCATTATTAGGGGAGTAAGTTTTGTGGCTTTTGGAAGTCCAAAACAATCGACAGGGTCTTAAGCTGCAAAACTGAAATTTCTCTTCCTCCTCTAAATCTCCACCTGTTAAGTCCTTGCAAATGCTAAATTGCTTCAACAACTCCCCCCACCCCAGAAGGGGCCACAGGAAAACAGAGCTGTGTAAGCATCCACTCCCTTGCAACAGCCCACAGGGCCCTGCAAACCAGTTAGCTCACTGTTCAGCTTAATGGGATCTGTCAAGAAATGGAACAAATGGGGCAGGAGAGGAGCTGCCTTAGACGTACACGAGTTCATTCCAATAAGCTATGTCTGCCTGACTGCTGCCTGCCTCTCCCCCTGCACTGCTGGGGCTCTTTCCAGGAGGAGGATAAATACATCTACTCCTTGATTCTCACATGACAGTGCTTTTCTTTTTTCTTCTCTTTTCTTCTCTCTTCTCTTCTCTTCTCTTCTCTTCTCTTCTCTTCTCTTCTCTTCTCTTCTCTTCTCTTCTCTTCTCTTCTCTTCTTTCTTGCCAAAATAAAATAATTGGCAATGGTTTGGGA
>KZ506735.1:76173-98260 GCA_002844005.1 Limosa lapponica baueri | reverse complement strand
CCTTCCCTTCCCTTCCCTTCCCTTCCCTTCCCTTCCCTTTATTGTTGCCAAAATAAAATAATTGGCAATGGTTTGGGAAGACTTGAAATTTTCCTGGCATCTGGTTAGATAAGGTTTCCCGCTCTATTGCTCTTCCCATCTCTCTTCTGTGATGTAGCTAAGGAGCCCAACAATCTGCCTTCCCTGCCAGATACCATCATGCATTTGGAAATACTATTGTTTTCTTTAGGCAGATGGTGATTCTCATCCTTTGATCCTTTCACTAAACTCATTAGAAAACCTGGCCTCAGATCAAACCTTAAAAAGAAGAAAAAATCAGAGAGAGAAATAAATGCCACAGTGATGAAGGTAGTATGTAAGATGCTGGATGGAACAGGTAGAAGCACCTATTCTCTTTCTGCTTTTGTAACAGGGATTTCTACTTTCTGAGGTCTGAAACTTTTTCTAAAACTGATCAGATCCCATATGCATACAGACATATATATATGTGTTTGTGTGTGAATGTGTGTACATGTTTGTGTGTGTAAAAGTAATCAAAGGCATCTCCATCTGCTTCAGCCCATGTGTGGAATATAAGACCCTGGTGTGGGACTCACTGCACTGAAGTGTGTGCTCCTCTGGTACAATTTGCTGTATGTTGATAAGGGTTCCGCTGTATTTCTCATTTTTGAAAATAATGCATGTTTTCACTGATGTGGGCCATAAGAAGTAGGATGAATTGCAGCAAAGTGACGGCTAACATGGCCTCTGTGCTTATCAACCCGAGTCCAACCCCTCTACACTTGGCAACGCAAAGTGAGCACAAAGAGTGTGCCCAGCCATGAGTTATCAGCATAGCTCAATGCCCCTCCCTTGTGTAGAGGCAGATTTATCGTGTTGCGCAGGGAAAAGGTTCCAGGTGTGTATCTGAGAGAGGAAGGAGACAGGAGGAAGTCCAGCAACACACTCTTGCTCTCCATTTTGTCTGCTGGAATGAATTCCAGGAGGAATATCCTCAGACCCCCTAAAAACAAAGGAAACCATCCCTCCCAGAGGCAATGAGCAGCAACCTGTATGGCAGTCCATCTCCCAGGCTGAATTAAGAGGTGCTGGACACCCCCAGATCCCATCAGCAGGGGCACGTGTGTGTCATTCAGCCCAAATACCAGCCTAGTGGGGTTTTCTCTGTAACACACGGATGGAGTCAAATACTGTGACTGGACTTTTTTTTTAATGGATTGTATAATTTTATGACTGTCAAGATGAACAAATAATTTGCAATGAATAATTTATCCAACAGATTTTGATTCTTTTGCAGCTTACTGAATATCCATGAGCAGACCTTGATTTTAGCTGGCTTATTTATTGTTTGAATTTATTTGACGTGTTCCCCCTTTTTTTTTTTTTAAAACACTATCAACTGATCAGAGACAGCTCCTGAAAAAGTTTGATAGTCTGCAGTTGAAATTAGTTGCAGCAGCCATGAATCAGGGGGTGGACAGTCCAATGTGTAGAAATTTCACTTGAGCAATTTGGAATTAATTCTCAGACCTTTTACAGACTTCCAATGTGACCTTGGTCAAGGAAGCTGGGAACAATGTTATCACTACAAAGGTGTCCTTAAGTGACTAATCCAAGGTCTGAGATAGGGAGGAACACAAGAATGGCAAGGATGGGGCAGCCTAAATGTCTGCCTTGCCTGGTATCATGTCGTTGATTATGGCCATGAGTATATGTCTAAGAAAAAAGATAAAACCAGAGCAAGCAGATAGTGATTATTCCCTAAAATATTAATTCCTCCTCCCATGATTTCTTGTTCAAAAGATCCCTGAGCCAAAGGTGGTGTCTTTCTGTCTGGTAGCCCTTGATGTGTTTTTATTTCACATTTCACATTTATTTCACCTAAGGCTGGAGAGGACATTGGCCTCTGATGTAAATTCTATGTTTTATTTTATCACAGACTATCTGAGTTATCTTTATCACAGGCTACCTGAGTCAATTAGGATAAGATTTATTTACCTTACCTAACATTAGCGATTTAAAAGACAGAGCTCAGTGTGAGCTAGCTGGGTAGTTAAAGGTGGGGAGGTGTTCACAAGCTGTGATTAGGGGATCACCACAAACCCATGAGCCGGATGAGACTGATGGCTGCCTAGGAGCATCGGGGTGCAGGCAGAGCTCTGCTTACTACCACAGGAAGGATGCTCCCCTCCTCCAGAGAGTTTGATTATCCTCATGTCAGGGGCACACATCAAGTAAGTGGAACAAACAAGGCAGGATAACAAACTGAACAGTGCTGAGAGGGAACACTGAATCCAGGATTATGTCTGGCTTTGCCCATGAGAGGCAGCACTGTTTTGAAGGCACCGAAGCAAAAGGTAGATTTTAATTCAGGTTCTTTACATACGCAGGCTCTCTGCCGAGATGAAGGAGGCATTTTAATCCCCCGGGAGCAGAGCTATCAAAATGGCTGGATGGCTCCCTCTGTCACAAACAGCATATTTTATGCAATGTACCCACACTCTGATCTGTTATGGTAAATCAGCTCTTCCTTCTCTGTCATTGTGTGCAGTTCTGCATAGTGGGGAGGGTAGAAGGAGGGAGGCACGGCCCAGGTGGCCACAGGTGTAAAACGCTTTCTTGTCCAAAAGAGGGGAAGAGCTGCTTGTGAACAGGTGGAATTGAGCAGTACTTGGTGTTAGATGTCTACGCTGGCTGTTAAGGGTAGCCCTGAGAGCTCAAGACGGGGAAATCACCCTCTGTGCAGATAATGAGCCTGAAAGAAGGGCCTAAGGTGTGTCAAGCGCACTCCGCTGGCGCGGCACGGGACCTCGCAGGCCCAGGGATACCTGGAGGGTTAGTGTGCTACCAGGCAGGCCCACACAAACTCTCCACAGGCAGGCAGTCGGCGGGAGGTGGAGTATGCCATGTTTCCTGCTGCTCCAGATGGTGCCCTTTCAGAGTAATGTAGATGTAGCCACCGAGGTCCTGCCGAGAGACAGCCCTCTCCTGCTGGGCAGCTGTACAGAAGAGCGGCAGCCCTTTCCAAAGTGCTGGCGTGCTGGCCAACCGGTCCCCGCTCCAGTCAGGAGGGATTGTTATCAGCCCTCCTCCCTGGGAGCAGGATGAGGTCAGCACGGGTGCTTTTGGGGAAGAAAATGTCCCCGCCGATCTCAAAGTGTGAGATCCTCTCCTTCAGGGAGTCTGTTTTCATGAGGTCACTCCTCCCTTTCTGTAGAAAGAGAAGGGAAATAGCAGATTTTATTGTTGTCTTGGAGCACAAGGGTTGGGCATTGTTGTTTTTTCCTAAGGGGTAAATTCAGGGGTGGAAATACCGGCCATTGCTCTCTCTGTCCTTCCTCCACTGAAGGCAAGGGGGACAATCTGCACCAGAGTCACAGCTGGAGATCTCCAGACTGAAGTCGTTTTCAGACTCGCTGCAGGCTGAGTGGAGGTCAGAGGTGCCAAAATGACTGTGTTTTCTCCTCTTTCCCCTCATTTTTCTGGACTCCCGTTTAGTTTTCATTTAAGATCTCAACAGGCTAGAATAACTCAAGTGTCCTCAGCACTTCCCTCTACACCCTTCTTCCCCCTAGACCACGTAAGATCTCCCTTGCTATCCTTCCTGCGATGTTTTTCTGTCTCTAATGAGTGCTGCTATGCTCAGTGACCCAACCATCCCTCCAGTATAAGAAGGCCCTTTTCTTCCAGGTTGGTGTATTTGTTTGGAGGTTGTCTTGATTCAGGTGAAAGTGTTTGTGGCCTGAATCTATCAGCTACTCAGTGTTGCTCAAATTACTTTCAAAAAGTAATTTGTTGCTGATTCCCACATCCAAAAAACTTATTGTCAATTTCGTGTTCTTGGTGACCGTCTCGGTAAAAGATAGTCACGTATCCAAAATTAGAACCCGGCTGTTGCAAACTCTGGGGAAATAAACCTGAGGTGCAAATGAAAAAGAGGTTTTTAGAGACAAATATAGTCTGTTTCCAGTGCTCTCTTTGATGACTTGGTAGAAAGCAGTCTCCAAACTTTCTGGCCCTTCAGCAACACTTCTACGCAAGTTAAGCACTGCAGGTGACATCCTACAGTTTTTCTCCCCACTGCTCTCAGATTTAAAGACATGGTCTCATTTGCCTACCAACAGTGTCCAGGAGTCAGCAGATGACAGGCGATCTGACTCAGGGATGATCATAGGGATGCTAATAACAGGGTTTGGTGGCATTTTCTGCCAATCCAGCTGGGGCAGGGTTCATCTTCCCTGATTTAGGTGTCCTAAAAGCCAGATGTCTAATCTGGGTTAGTCATGCCAGGCTTTCCTTACAATCAATAAAGAACAGGCGCCTCCAGAGGTGATTTCATTGCAGCCAAAGACAAGTGTGTAAGAAAAGTCAGAAGAATGGCCCTCAGGAAGTGTTTCTATACCCAAAATAACAATAAAGGCATCCTAGAATGACCAGCTTAGACATCTAACTTCTAAACGTTCTCAGTTAGAAAAGATGGATCCCACACCTGATTATAAAAACTAGTTGTTAAAACCAAAACTGTTCAAGGCGAAACGTTGGTTTCAGCACATCCTCCAATGTCATGAGATACCTCCCTGGAAATTGTGTAAATTCGTTGTTCCGTTATTTAAGTATATATTTATGTTTGAATTGGTTTTGGTTGTTGAAGAAAGCACTAGGGTATTGCAATAAAAATGTACTAGAAACATGTGAAATGTAGGCAAAGCTGCAGGGAAGAAAGGGTTACCATAAAAAGCAAAAAAAGGTAAAAGGTTAAAATCATAGCACAGCTTTCTGGTATTCACATAATTACAGAGATGGAAAGTATCAGTGAGCTAAGCTGAGAAAGGCCTTCTTGTTGTTCCTTAGTTTAGTTTTAGAGGAGCAGTTTAGCAAAAATATTGCATCTTTTGCCCCAGTTCAGAAAAGTGAATTTTTTTTTTTATTTAATTTTCCTGAAAGTTTCCTATATTCACACAAGGTAGCAGACTCGCTACCTTATAGAACATTTCTTGATAGATAGCTTAGATGGACATTACAGACAGATGATGAGTATTATGCTTTCCATTGGTGACACAAATTTTCAATTAAAATTAGTTTTTTGACAGTACAAGATTAAGGATTTTCTCTGAAAATCACACTTATTTTCTGAAGGAAGGGAAATGTCTCGTCAACAACATTTAGGCACTTTGCTGGAAAAACTTGCCCATTAAAAAGCTGGGCTTCGATTGAAAGAAACATGAGTGAAAATGGCAAAAACATGTACATGGAGTCTGAGCTGAGGGAACTGCAACAGTGAACTGTAGAGCTGAAGCAACACAGGTCCAAGGTCCCTCACTTAGTCTTAGCTTATAGTGCTGGCATGCTGGAGGCATTTAAGTATATCACAGGGACCAATACAGAGGTGACAAAAATGCTTTCCCTTCTACTTTTGTCTTAAAACCCAACAGGTCGTTATTGCCTCGCTGATGTCAGTGCTGGGAGGAGGCAGAATGAAAACCTCGCTCAAAGGCAGTGCTCAGCTTGCTCTGCCACAGCCAAAGTCTGGCTCTCTCTGTCCTCCCAGTGAGCACCCTTCTCCTCATTTAAAAATCACAAGTATTAAAGTGCACCCATGGTATTTACACTGCCGTATCCGTCCATCGCAGGGAGTCAGGGGCCACTGATAGTACTGATTGGCTTAATCTCTCTGATAATGCAGAGCAGAGCTGCGAGCCGGTACCAAAAATAAAGATGGTTCTCATTTACAGAGAAGCAGTTAAATTTGCAGGGCAAAAAGTGTGTCGGGTGAAAAGCAGAGCAGACTTTTCCATGAGGAATCATCCAGCTTGTCGTCGGCTACATCTGCTCTTTTGCAGGTGAAGGAAGTGCTGAGACGGATGGAGGTCCCTCTTAGCAGCTGCACACCTGCAGCTCCTGTAAACATCAGTGCACCCTGCAGAAAACAACCACAGGATTAGGCCCTCCAACAGGTCTCTCTGCCCCAAATGTCAAGATACTGAATATAAGCAGAATATGCCATGAGTTTTGGCCTGATCTAACAGGCAGACCCAAATTTACTCTTGCTATTTTCATCTGCTGTAGGTTTCTAGCCCCATAAGAAGCTCCACTCCCTACAGCTCTAGCTCTATGGTTGCATGTTTCTGCTGCCAGTCTATGTTCAACCAGGCAAGCAAGGAGGTATAACATTTCGGGGGGAACCAAAGCAACTTTTGAGGCTAAACAGTATTTATGTCAGTCAAATTAAAGGGCAGTAGGAAACTGTGCCACCTCCTGACCCCTTAAAAACTGTCCCATAACAAAAGCTGTCCTTGGTTTTCTTCTTACTGATCAGAAAAGATGGTACCTTTCTGAGACAGGGACGTTTTGTCAGCCTCACAAGAAAAACACTATTACTCTGAGTTGTGCTTTTCTTGCACACCTAAGGAAACACGCTATTTACCTTTCCAAAAATGTAGAAGTACCTACATGTATGTACCTCGCCCAGTATCATCTCCCCTGTATAGGAAGAAGCATAAGATTGGCCTTGTTCCAAATCATGTTGAACACGCCACCTGGAAGGAACAGAGACATCTGGAAAATCATTCCACAATCTCTGAGGAAATTACAGGAGAAATACCGGATGATTGGAAGAACAGCCCTTTGTGGGATTCTTACTTTATCAGCCAATTTCACTTAGATTTTTTTTTTCCTAAGTAGCATATGTTCAGAACTTTAATAAGAAATCTTTGAGTTCTGGGGGTTTCTTTATTTGTTTATTTAATTTTCCTTGTAAATGAAAAAAGTTTTAGAAATTTCACAGGTGGCAGGGCAGGGGGTGGGGAAAAGAAGAGAAAAGAAATATCAGATAGTTCGCATGTTACAGTGCAATAGTGGGAAGGATTGCTCCCTCGCCTGGTGTGAGGAGCAGATTCATTGAGCCCACACCAAGGCTCAGCGCGCCTGGATTGCAGCAGATCTGGCTGCAGAAGGACGGCTCATTGGTCAGTGTTTCCCGAAGTCCTCCTGCAGACAAGCGGGGTGGTTTCAAAAACCAAGCAGAGATACCTCTGGCAGGAACCAAGGTGTAGGTAAACCTGAGTCTCTGGGTGCTCATGCAGAACACTGACTGTAGTGTCCTCTGGATATATGGGAAAGAGGTGAAGAGACCATCACTACATAAACTGTACTTCTAATTTCCATGCAATGCCTCTGATGCAGAGCTTCTCTGTCCTCTTCTGTTGTGTTGCAGTTCTTGTACTTTGGGCTATAACACCAGCATTGGAGTTATATACTCCTACTGGCTCTATTTCCCCTCTAAATCACCTTCTAAAATGCAAAAAGTGCCATGAGGTACACATGGACAGCACAGGAGGAGACCCCAGCCTGTGTCAGCCCAAACTGCTCTCTCATATCACTAGATTTGATAGCATAGCAGGAGGCGAGGAGGGACAAATCCAGCCCCCCAGCTTCATCTGAATGCACTTGCTATTCAGTGTTTCATTTTTTTCTAATTAGAGGAGGTGTGCAGGAGTGTGGAGGATGGAGGATGACAAGAGATAGATCCCAGTTCATAAACATCTTGAACATTTGGAAGCTTTTAAGCAGCTGCTATGCTGGCAAAGTATTTCTGAACCAGCCACCTGCATATGTTTTCTGTGTTTATTAAACTAAGCTCCAAAGATGAGAAGATACAGGTGGAAGCTTTGAGCTCCATCCTTTTCCCCACCTCCCCTTGTGTGTTTTAATCCTAATCTCTATCAACAAAGATGAGTTGCTTCTTTAACGCATGCAGAAATTACATTGAGGCCCACTGAGGACAAAAGACGAGCTTTGATTCCATAATCAATCGCTAAGAAATTCATTAGTGCCAGCACAGATCTTTCATGCGGGAGGAGCTCTCCCAATGGACCTGCCTGCATCAGAAGAGCTCGTGAGCAGCCGTTCTTTTCCATTACACTGGGCTCGTTCCCATGCCGGGGAATAGCCCCTTCCCTGCCTTCATCTCAAGGAAGAAAAGCTCAGGAGCTTGAAGACTGAAAACTTGTCTTCACTACTGACTGCCCTTCACAGCCCCTCTCTCTCTTGCTGTCTTTCAGCTTGAACATGAACAGACACCCCGAGCGCTCTGAGGGCATTAGAGACTTGTAAAACAAGTGTAAGGATGATGGTCAGGAATAAGTGCTCTTATGGATGAAGTATTCAAAAGGAAGTACCTAATTTTATCAGTTTGTGTTTTGGACCAACAGAAGTTACCAAATTTTCAGAGTGTGTTAAGCTCCCATCAGTTTCCAGGGATTTCTTTGAAAATAGATGGGGATGCAGCACTGCTACAAAACCAACACACCTTTCAAAAATAATTCTGATTAAATTATATGCACCCTGGGTTAACCTGTAAAAATTATACTCTTTTTTTTTGTTTGCAATCCCCCTTTGGTTATGTCCATTTTATATTAAAAGAGACAGAACAAACCAAAACAGAAAGACAGAGAAAGTTCACATGCCACCAAAACTCAACCGATACTTATCTACTTAAATCACTTAAGTACTTCATCTTAAATACCTCTAGTGGTATTAGGTACCCTCTCTGTTAAAGATATTGGTTAAGATAGACATGCTAGCCCTCCTCACCCACTTAGTTAAATATGGGAATTGCATAGTATTTACCTTAAATGCCCTCTGGCAATAATAGTTAAACTCTACTCTTCCCATTACTGTTACGTGGTGAATAGCAGAAGAAACATTAGCTGGGGTCATGGAGATATCTGAGGAAGCCAAGCCATATGACATGTAAGAAATTCACAGGGATCTCCACCTGAGAGGCCTTATTTTCGATTTCATTCTGCACTTAACAGTAATACTTACAATTTAGCAGACTTTCTGCATTGTGTCTATTCAGCTTGCCTCAAGATTTACCTAAATATTCTGGTATACGCTGCTACCATTTCTGCTGGACTCATGCTGATGTTCTGGCTTGTGCGTTTTTCCTCCAGTAACTTGAATAAATTTCTGGCATGAAATTCATGTTATACTTTCATGTCTGGGGCAGGAATCACTCTCCCGAGTGAGGAGGCTGGATCTTTCCATGGGTAATAGAGAGAGCTTGCATGGTTCAACTTGACTTTACTTGAAATTTTCAGATATTTGGTGCTAGCTGAAATGAGTCCCAGAAATTCACACCTAAAGATCTTGGAGACTACTTTAAAGCCCAGTGAGGGCAAGGGAAAGACTCTACTAACTACATCAGACTTTGACCTAAGCCCTCAGCAAATTCAGGCTGCAGTTGCCTCTCCAAGTTGCCCACTACTCTCACAAACACCTCTCCAAACCTGAGCCATGCTCACGGCACAGAAAAGCAACCAGGTGCCATATCCACCCCCAGTGTTTTCAGGGCACACGTTTTGTACCAGCAGCAAGCACAGACACCTACCCCAAGAGAAGAGAAGGATCCCTTGGTTTGCAGCTCTGCTCAATGACGTACACATGCATCCCTTGCAATCTCTGAAATGTAGAAGGGCAGTGTGTAGATTGGGACAAATGCTAATCCCTCTGTGTTGTATATCTGCCCACACACAGCCTTGCAGAGAGGAATCTGCTGTACAGAGCTAGGAGATGTTGGCCCAGCAGTTGGACTAAGTCCTTTTGGACAAGAAAAATGCACTGGGATCCTTTATACTCTGTCTGGAAAGCCAAGAGAAGCAGGAGAAAGCATGCTAGCTGAACAGCTAATCCAAGGGACAGGCTTTCTCAATGCACAGGGACTCCCCCGGTGCCGTAGGTGTGAGCCTGTTTAAGATAATCCTGGCCACCGAGGCACACACTCCTTTTGACAAAGCTCTTTTCTGCCTTTCCTCTTCCTTGACCTTGTCATTCAGTTCCTTGTGAAGTAATGTGAAAGCATCTGTTGTCTCTTTCGTTTAATTTGTAAATACACTCCCGGAGGGCTGGCAGAGCACATGCAAGCCTGAGAGGATAGCACAGTGTCAGTCACCACTACCAAAGGCAGGAACGCAGGCTCCTGTCCTCCAGGAGATGCCCTCCATCCTCACAGGAGCCTGCCCACTGTACATTTGCCAGAAAGACATTTACAAAGGGGCTTGGGAGATTTCTCCAGGTACCTTGTAGTGTGGACATGGCCAATGGGCAGCAGGGAGCTGTACACATGCCTCAGATACCCCTTCCATAGCTGGACACGGTGGTTAAAGTGGATTTTGACTGTGCTGTAAGGTGTTACACCAGAGACATATTTGGACCAACGAACGTTTATGTTTTCTATAAAGCACAGCCATACCTGTGTTTTAGGCAGAAATAGTAAGCAGAAAAGCCCCACACATCTACTCTTATTAGACTGCATGCTAAAGATTGCTACATATGGAAGGAGGGGAGAAGACAAAATTTGGGTGTACAGAAGCCTTTCCTCAGGTGTATTACCTAAAGCAAGGAGGGTCTTTGCATTCCTTTTGCTGTATTATTACTGAGATAGTCCTTGGACTGCAGTTCAGCCGTTTACTCAGTCCTTGAGACAGCAAACTTGACACCAGCTTATGTGAACATTCTGCCCCACAGAAGACTGCTAAAGGCCTCAAGGTTTCACCTGTGATTGTTATGATTACTATAAATTATCTTTTATTGCACATTGAAATCCTTAGACACCAAGCACCTACGAAATCATGTTCCTTTCAGCAGCAGGTGCAGGCTTTCAGTTCCTAAACTGCCTCTCATGGCTGCAGAGACAGCTGAGACAGCCATCTGGAGACGCGGGAAGGAGCGTACCTGGTTCCCCAGCTCCTCGGCTCCCTCACTGCCTTCATGCCTGACAGAAACAAGTCTTTCCTCTGCCTGGCAGAGCACAGACTTCATGGGTGATGTAGCTTGTGCTGCTGGGTGCATCCATCCCCTGCTAGAAGTCCAGAGGCAGCATCTTTCCCTCATGCTCCGAACGGACCCAAAACGGGGCCAGAAGTCTGGCTCCCCAGTCTCACACTGACAAGTGGGCAACACTAATTAGCAAACACTTGGAGAATGTGCCTCTTTCTCTGGAAGCAGGGGAAATATCAAATTAGTATAGACTCTGTCAGTTAGCTCTTGATCATTTTTTCTGGCTATAATTGCATTTAATTGAGAGTATGTAGTGCTGATGAAGCATTTTAAAAGAACCATCTTCATCCCCTATGTGACACTGTTGTAACATGTATAATGTCATCCTGATGTGTTTGATTCTGCTCTGGGATTAATCTTCATTCCTCAGTCCTAGCACTGTCTTCTCCTCCCAGTCTTACAAAGGGGAAACTGAGGCGCAGAACCATTGGCCAACTTGCCCAAGGTAAGCCAGCAGGAAGGTGGCAGAGCCGGTTTTATAAGCCAGGACTTCAAACCCCTCAACTCGGTCAAGCACTTCGACCCCTCAGCTCTCGCTTTGCAGCGTTTATTTTCATTTCCCTCCAGATGCAACCCACCTCCCAGTCCCATCAAAGCCAGAAGCCCAGGGAAGGTAGGAGGAAGCTGTCTCACGCAGCAGCATGTTTGCTGCCCTTTTCCTCCTTGTGCCCGCCAAACATATTGCCACAAATGCATAAAAACAATTAGCACCTTTATAGACAGGTCTCCATACCAAGAGGGATTTCATCCTTGTCTGCTGCTCTAGATTGGGCTGATTGGCAAAGGCGGGTAAATCCGTATTCTTTGTTTAACAAGACAGGAGAATGAAGTGGAAAGCGAGAAACACCCACAGCCCTCCCAGGTACGAATGTTCAGGCTGATTCAAACCCTTTCAAGTGGTTTTGTCTCCAGCGATTTGCACTTTCCTGCCTCCCAGCCCTTCCCCACGTTCCCATTCCTGCCCCCAACTCTGTCTTGCCAAGTCCTTCCACCGCTGTTATTATTTGTGAAGCATGAGGAGAGTTATGACAAGGGAGGGATGTCATTAAACCACGCCGGGAGGAGATGTCAGCCGCCATGCAAACATCTTCCTGACACTCCACTTTCAAACGATTTCAGAAACTGCACTCAGATGATTTCAGGTTGGGTAGGCCTGTCAACTCGGATGGACGCCACGCGTTGCTTTGGTGCCGGAGACAGCTCCGGAGCGTCTCAGCCGGCTGTTGCGCACAGGCGAACGCAGCCCCGTCCCCCCCACACGCACACACAACCACACATCATTATTTTTATGCCACTCCAAGACAGATATCCTTGAATGCCGCTGGAAGCGTCAAACTTTCGCTGCAAGTGAAAGCTTTAACATTTAGAGGGTTCTTGTGTAATGCAAATGAAGCGGAAAGGTAGGAAGGCATCCCAAATGCCACTCAATGCATTTATAAAAAGATAAGGTGACTGTGTCCTACCCTACCATATCACTTCATTACCGAGTGTCAGCAAAGAGCCTGGCAGCTCGATTGGTTGATGAAATCACATGACCTAAGTGTTATCTTGCAAAAACACATGAAATTATTAAGCTTGAACAGCAAAGAAGTATAAATATCCCCACAGTTTATTCTCATCAGCCAATCAAAGACTATGTATATCTTCATTTCCTTTCATTTTTTCCTCCCAGTGGAAGGAAAAAAAATAATTTCCCTATCTAATTTATAATTCAAGATATTTTGCTATCTAATATATTTATATTATTTTCTTCAATATCTAATTGAAGTGCTTTGTTTATGCATTATTCATTTGATCTTTGTTTTCCGTCCTCATTGTTAACTTCCAATGCAATTTTAATAGGCTCATGGTCAGAGATCAGGGTGGCAGACACTTTGATGCTGTGTTAATTCACTGACGAAAGGGCAGGAAGAAAGTGTGAGTAAGGAAGCCTTTAAAGCCATTGTTTCTGATGCAGATCTGAGCTGTCCCATGTTGGTATGTGCCTAATTTTCACAGGGGCAGATTTCCTGGCTGTGCTGTGGTAGTCAGTTAGGTGTTTGGGTGTCGTGCTAACAGCAAGCGAGAAGAGAAATGTAATTGCCTGAGCTTCTGCAGATGTGGGACATTAGCCAGTGCCTGCTGAGGTCTGTGGAAATAACGCACTCTGCTGCTCTTCATCCTTTCAATGTCTCTGCTGAACGGCTCACACAAGTAAACAGAGGTGAAGGTGATGGATGTGGCGTGTTAGACAGGAAAATGGGTTGGTTTTCAAGATTTTCTAGTACCTGGAGCAGTGCTGTGCAGCCAGGAGTGTATACTAGATTTGAGTAACTGGCTGCTCTGCAAACTGTGACCCGGCCACTAGACAACGCAGTCTGCCATGTGCCTAACCAGTGTTTCAAGTCAAGGCACTGGGATCTCAAATGGGTCTCCACCTCTAGAATGTCTTATAGGCATGAATTTTGTCATGCAGTCACTCATTGAATCACTGCTAAGCTGTCTTCCGCGAGCAAAAATTCTGAACTTCTCATTTAGTTGAAATGTTGCAGCCGAGCCCAGTTGGGATACGAAAGATTCAGGTTTAGCGCTCGCTCCAGCCAAAAGCTTACTTTCAGTTTTATTCTTTTCTTCACAGCTGATCTCCACAAAGACATTTTGCAGTAGCCAAAGAGTTAATAACAGCATAGGAACTATAATTCAGCCTAGGAAAATCATTTATGGATATTCTTGGCATTTCTGGATATCAGCACAGCTGTAGCTCTGTCTTACCAATGAACAAATATTCTTGGCCAAGACACCGGCTCACACAGCCCGTTAAAGGCGGCTTCTGTAGAAAGAGTGCACGCAGCAAGCAATGCTAACTTGAGTTTACAACTGCTGCCCACTGAAAGTTGGCATGGACAGGTAGTAGAAGTATTAAGTGATAAAAGGCATAGAGCATTGAAAGTGACAGGCAGCAGATGTAAATAGAGGTAATTTTGTGCAATAACCCACCAAATTCCATTTTAATGAACTTAGCTCTCCAGTTTCCATGAGACAAGACATTACTAGACAAGAGAGAGTGAGAGGGAGGTCCAAAAATAGTGTCATGAAGACAGAGGCTGCTAAGAAGTTGCAGCAGCAATCCCGCAGAGTGCACACTCATGTAAGTAAAACCACCAGCCAGTTTCAGTTTGCACCAGTGACGAGAATGGCAGTAACACCAAGGATGCCTATGGAAGAATCTGTACTCACAGGATGATGAAAGGAAAGACACGAGGAGTAAATTATGCATTGCACATTCTAACAAGAAACCTGGCAGCGGATGGTGGAAATAAGGGAGATTTGTGGGAGCAGTGTTTGTCTGCCTTCCTTCTTTCCTTTGTTTTGCACGTTTATTCCCCTTGAATTAACTCATGGAAGAAGAACCGATGCTGTCAGGATTTAAAGCATTTTCAGTAGCTTGAAATTAGTGCTTGAATGGAGGACGTCAGCATTTCCTCTGAATTGTACAAATCAGTGGCATTGTAACAGAGCTATTGTTTACAGATGATGCTTTTTTATTAGAGACTCTTCAGGTCAGTTGCTTACAAATATTTTTCAGAAAAATCTGGGACTTGCTTTAGGAATTGTCTCTGTCTAATGATACATCATTTCAGAGTTGGAAATCTGATATTTCAGGTGTTCTGAAGTTTCTTACTGAAATAAAGCTCTGTATATTCTGTAGCAGAAATTCCTGACTTGGATTCCCTTTCCCTCACGTTTGACTGACAGCCATTGACGTACAGTTGTGAATGAAGATTCACTGTCTATCTGAACTCAATGGCTTCAGATTTTCCCCTAGATGAATATTCAAATCATCAGAAATCTATAAATCTCAGAATGGAAAAGTGCAGAAATGGCATCTTCATTATTCTTCTGGTTCTTTTTTTCTCATCAAGGATATAAGTGTCAGATTTTCCTATGCACTTGCTGTTTCAGATGCAGCATTCTCATCCTCAGTGTCTGAAATTACCTCACTTTAGTCTTTGCATGTGGTTAGAAGAGATGACCATGAAAACTCTGTTAGAAACTATTTTTGTACAAAATGTATCAAATGCATAGAAAATGTTCTCATATAAGCTATTGCTAGATGCTTCAGAACCACATTGGCAGGTCTGCTTCTGAACAGAGGAAGGAAGCACAGTATAGTTGATGGGCTTACCATGGGGAAAAAAGCAAGCAAAATGAAAACATCAGTGAAAACATTACCCTTCTCTGTGGAAAATGGAATTTTTACTCAACTCCCCTCATCTTCTATCTGTTGTAAAATCAACTGCTTTAATAAGGCCACATCCTTCCAAAACCTAGACAGCACTGGAAATTTAATTTTCTATCTCAAAAAAGTTTTGATGGGAAATTTTCAACCTGCCCTGAAACAGCAAGTGTGATGCGACAGCTGTCTTAGTCAAGCCCCTGGTTGTGCTTGGTCGTTCTTAAATGCTATTAATGGGAATGCAAAACAGTTGTACACTTGACGTGTAAAAAGGGAAAAATCATCAGAGACTTCATGTGTGAACAGAAAAGGGATTGTCTCCCTTTCCCAATGGATCTGGCCTTTCCCCAGGGTTCAAAAGAATTGGACTGCATGGTGGGGAACTATCTTTCTAGCATAGGAGAAGGAGTAAAATGGGGAACAAAAAGAGAAAGAAAAGGAAAAGAAAATTCCACTTGATTAGCTTCTTAGCATCAGTTGGATGTGACAACTCTTTGAATATGGATGAAGTCTACAAGAGGGATCATCTGCCAGCAGTAGTTGTTACCAAGGAAGTAAGTGATGCTGGAGGTCGGAGGGCACCTGTCTCGCCAGCTAATGAAAGAATTGTGGGAGACAGAGCTTTTCTATCTGATTAATATAAGGGCTGTAATTCCTGCCCTTCCCACCCCCACACCTTCTCTGCTCTCTCTTTTAAAATGATACCAAGGCTATTGTTGTTATTGTAAGTGGGATGTGAAAGAAATTGTCCTAGGAAGAGCTTTGCCACTCGTAAGTGATATTTTGGCCAATAACTTGTGCCAATCTCATCCTCCCACACAGATTCTGGAAGGGAAAAGCAACTCTTTGCTTTATTCTCTGCCAGACTTTTTTTTCAATCATGCTGGGAGCTGAAAGTCACCCTTGATTTTCAAGGGGGAGAAATGCAGTGGTTAGAATGGGCTGATTAAGAGGGAACATATATATGGGGGTGAGAAAGTTAGATGAAATAACTCAGGAATGCTCTGTCCTTAAAGGCAACAAAGACATTTTAGGGTATAAATGTTGTTATAGTGCCACTGATCAAAGAGAAAGGTAATCCAGCACCTTTCCTCAAGCAGTGGCCAGCATTAGATGTTTAGCAAAATATATATAAAATCAGGGATAATATAATCAGTGTTCCGCAGTATGTCTTCTCTGTTTAGGGTGTTTTCAGTATGGATAGTGAATCCGTACAACAAAGAAAGTTTGAATCCACAGCTAATATATATCAATGTAGGCAAGAACTACATCCATATCACTGTAGGTGCATTCTCTGCACATAAGGAGAAATGGTTGTATGCTCACGCTTGCAGTGCTAACGTCTCCATCACAAACAAAGGGTGCCTATATCCATACTGCAGTCTGAGAACAGTTTCTGGGCTGTGCTATCTCCTAAACCGTACCCAGATGAGGTTCAGAAGAGTAGTGGCCAACACTGTGCTAGCAACAACAGAATTTTGACAATCAGGAGACATTGCCTTGACAGGAGCTCATCTTTTCATAGCATAAATCAGTGAGCTCTGGTGGTTTTCAAGAACAGATGACTTGACCCATCTATTTCACAGGCAGACCAAAGATTTTGCTTGGCCTCTCTACAGTAGTGCTGGGTTGATCCACTTATTTATTTACCCAGTAAATGCCAGTCAGTGAATTTAACATGTTGTCAGAAAGTCTGAGTCTACACACAGGTCTTCCATAGCAGGATCAGGTTTCGCAGAGTTTAATTAATGCTGAGGATAAGACATTTTCCCCTCCACTGACGGAGGAAGAGAGAGAGGGAGTCTGGAACTTCTCCATTGTTGAGCGATCACTCAAAAACTTCGTTACACCATCAATCGATACTGTGCAATGGAGAAAAGATGCATATAGCGAGGCAGTTACTCCCATGATAACACCCAAACAGGGATAGTTATAAGGGGCTGCAGTGAAAGACACATCTATCCCAAGGTACTGTGAATAAAGTGTCCTTTTTCAGCTCCCTTTGAAAGGTACAGAGAGATGCTTAAAAACCCCTTCCCCGAACCCAGGCCCACCAAAAAGATATCACTGCTGTTCTACTGAGGCTGGATATAATTTAATATCCAGGTATAACATTTTATTGGCTCGCACTTTCAAAGAAATTGTAGCAGAATTTATTAACAGAATTTACACTCCGCTGGTGTGAAAGTCTTTACTTGCCACCTGATAAAGGCAAAAACTGGAACAGAGTTACAGATTGTGGTTTTAAGTGGATTTTGTCTTTTGCAGAGATATATATATATATATATATACATAGTTTACCTCTTTTGAATGTGTGTGCTTATGTAAGTGTGGGTGGTGGGGGAAGGGGAGCTGTTTATATCTCACTTATAATTTTTCTATGCATTTTAAGGTCTTGATAATAATAAGAAATAGAGAAGGTTTCAGTTGAGAAGGGATACAGCTAATAGTGTTACCTCTCCAGAGTGAATATTTGTACTTGCAAATAACAAATTGTGCACTGTTGTGCACATTTGGTGCCTCTGCCCATAGGCATTCGATCTGAAATTAGAGGCATTTATTTCCATGTGCTCTTGCACAGCCGGCTTTAGGGAAACCATAGCCCTGTTAGGTTCTGCATAATCCTGTTAGTGTCCTGAGCAGCTTTAAAGAAGGCACTCACTTTTAAACTAGTTGGGCAGGTTTAGTATTCCCTAAATTTACCCACATCTAAGACATCTAATTAAAATGTAAATCCTTCCATCTGAGCAAGTCAGTCAAGGCTTGCAATATAGAGAGAAAAGTGCTTTTTTAGGGGACTTGTGATTTGGCTGAAAGTAGATGTCTATCTTAGGATGAGAGTTCTGCTCTCGACTTTGCAGACCAGGTCTTTACAGAGGAAAGCTGAGGGTGACTATCTCAGATGGAGGCATGCCTTGCTGTAAACGCTTAAGTTTCTCCAAATGGATCCCACACTTTTAAAAGCAAAATCTCTAAATCTGCAGATTTTTGAAGTCAGTATTTAATTTTTTGTGGACATAATGGAGATGTTACTGCAGGTTACAAGTGAGGAAGGATTTTAGTCAAATATTTTATTCATTGGAGAAAAAAAAAGTAGTACTAAAGCATTGAATGGAAATATATGCATGCTCCTATCAAATAATAAGATACCACGATCAATTCATTTGAGTGAAAATATGAAACTTCTATTTTGCTGATGAGACATTTTTTAAACAAAGCTTTTTCTCTTGCTTTTTCTCAATTTCCTTTATTAATCTGCTTACTTTTAATAAAAAAGGGAACAAAACATTAAAAAAATGAAAAAAAAGTTCCATTTTGGGTCAGGAGAGTCACTCTTGCAAAGTGGAAAATAATTTTTTTAAATTCTTTTGTTGATGTGCATTTTGTGCAGTGAAGTAAGCAGTTAGGTGTTCTGACACATCTCTCAATTGTGGGTAGGGCTGCCAGCACCTACTCACAGACCTGGGGAAGAGCTGCATGCCCAGGGCAGCCTTTGAGATTGGTGAAGGTCAGGGGTGTGCACAGCCTGGGAAGTCAGGCTCAAACAGATGTATGGATGCTACATGGATACATGTAAGATGGAAAGAAAAAGCACACCTTGGGCAGTTTTAACTATCAGTTTTCCTCCACATACACAGGTATAAGTTTGCCATAGCAGATGGGACCAGTGATCCATCTGGTCAGGTACTGTGCCTCCAGCAGTGGTCTGTGCTTGGTGTGTGTGAAGCCCTCCCTCTTAGCAGCACCTGGCCAATGGTGTGGTGGGGGCAGAAAGGACAAATTACTCCCGAGGCCCTGCAGCACTGCTTTAATGTCCTATTGACACATATAAAGACAAATGCTCCAGCCAAATCTTTGGCTGATGCAGGTCACCTTTGCGCCTGGAGAGTCAAGAGCTCCCCTTAGGTTATGTCTAGGCATAACCCATGAGCGCAGGCAGGGAGTCCTACAGACAAAAGGCACCTGTGGGGACTGAAATACGGCCTTCAGGGTAGGCCTGCAGCAGAGGAGACCCCAAGCCTAGGACATGTCCCTCCATCGTGATTGATCATAGCTCATAGCAAGAGCTCTTGAAACGGAGGATGAACCTGTCCTTGAGTTAGATCCTCTGAGGCTTCATCTCTCTGCTTTTGGTTTTAGGATGATTGGAACAGCTGGGTACTATCAGTCATTTTCAGCGAATGAACCCCCACCTCTATGCACTTGCCTGAATTTGAAGAGCAAAAGACCAAGGACCGTTGTAGACAGAGCACCAGCAAGGGAAAGGAGATGGACCATGTGCTCAGTCCTGCCCAGCCCCACAAAACCCAGTGCTAGGTCCAGTTGCGGCACACTTGGAGTGAACATGTTTATTTTGGACATTCATTATGAAAGCCTTATTGGGAACCCTTTGATCTCCTGTATAACAGGAGCCGTTAAGGGAGGGTGTGAAGGAGAGAGGAAGGAAACTGGAGGATCAGATCTGCTGGGTGAGGAAGAAGGGTGATCACTTTAGGGGTTGGCTTTCTTGATCATTTTATCGGAGCCCTAAATTGGTGTTCTCTTCTGGGAAAAAATAAAAATAGGTATTCAAAAAAGGAAAGAAAAACCAGTCATTCAGCAGTTCAGCTCCAGATCTCCATAACACTTTCAAATGAAGGCATTTCCACAGCGCACATTTTATTCCCGGAACCACTCTTGAGCTTGAGCAGAGGGGATTTGCATCTGTAAAAAGGACGGAGAGAAGGAGACAGCAAGGCTTAGCCTTTGTATCCATCAACAGAGCTGGAGGAGGGGGAAGCCTGAGGAAAGGGATGTTTGACCCTCACCTGGGTAGCAAAGAGATTTGGAGACAAAACAAAAACGTTTTCCTCCAACAAGCCCTCCTCCCTTCTGTTCCCCCAAGTCTAGCGGGGAAATCAGAGCTACAATCTCCTATTGTCAGGGGCTAATAAATAAATAAATAAAGGCCCAGATTAGATAACAACAGCCACAACAAAAACAAAACATGTAGGAGCATCAGGGGCAGGAAGGATCAGCATCTGCTTTAATTAAAAAATCTGCCTCCATTGATTTTTTTTAAAAGGAACACATTTGTAGGGAGATGAAGAAAATGTTTCCCCCACCACCACCTTAGTTCAATGAATGGTGTATGTCCGCTGCTAGCTACAAATAAGCCTTTGATCATTTTATTGCTGTCTGTAAAACTAAAATAATTTTGCTGTGTATTTTCCCTTTTTTTTTTTTTTTCCCTTTAAATTGGAGCATTAGAAGGGGAGTGGTAATAGACAGATCTACTTGGGAAACATCTGAATGAGGGTGGGGGAGAGACTACACAGAGGAGAAATGAGAATAAATACACAGTACTGCAGCTGGTGAGGTGGGACCAGACTGCCAGCACCCTGGGGCTGAAGCAACCAAGTGTACCAGCCCCAACTAAGAAAACCCAAAATACTGTACCTACTGCTCCCAGCCACCTACACCCCTCTCCAAACATTTATAACAATTAGAAGCATGATGGTGTATTAAAATTGCAGGAAAGCATGCATTTGAGCCCAAATTCAGCTGGAGTGCTTCATTGTGCCTCATCCTCATGGGAGGACTGTGCGATAAGGAAGGCAGTGTGGAAATCTCTGGTCCCTGAGGAGGGGGAACAGGGAGGAGAGAGTTTTCCTTGCATGAGCTGGTGCCTGGCAGTCCAAGCCAAGCACGCAGAGATGGAGGTGGGAGGCAGAGAGCCGTCCTCCTGCCCAGAGCAAGAGCCTAGGTAGATACAGTGCTGGTCCCACCTCTGCTGCCAACTTGCTGGGTATTTGTATGGAAATCATTTGTGTTCCCTGCTGTAAAATGAGCTTAACACCACTTTGCCTGCCTCCCAGGGCCTCCTGAGGGTAAGCAGATTAAAGGTTTGGAGGCGTGTGGGCGTTGCGGCAGTGGGGACCAGAGGCCGGCACGGCCCAGCCTGGGCTCTGGGGGACACAGAGCTTATGGCAGCCAGGAGGGGCTGGGTCCCGCTGCCTCCAGAGTGGCCGCGTTTCACAGCAGCGTGAGAAGTGCTTTGCAGGTGGTGGCACTGAGGCAAAGTAGGCTTGCTGCCTGGCCAAGAAGGGGATTTTAATGCTGCTTTCATCCACCTCCCTCCTCCCACCCCAGCAACGGCAGCTGACTTGGCATGCTGGGGCTGTCTCCACTGCTCTGCAAAATCCTTCCCCATCCTCCTGATACCGTCAGTGACCCACCCTAGGGTTGGACCCACTCCCTTACCTTAAAGGGAGAGCAGAAAGAAAATCAGTTTCTTGAGGAGTCTGGAGCTGGCCTGGGAAGGTATGGGGAGCATTAGGGAGGCAGGAAAGGCCCCAGGAGGGACATCTCTGCTGGGGACCGTGGGGCAGCACAAGCTGCCTCAAGATCTCCAGGAGCAGATGTCTTGTGCCCCTTTGGCTGTGGGTGTTTTTTGAACAGCCTCTGCGAGATATCGCTGTTTTCCATGGACGTACATCATCATGACTATCAGTCCAGCACTTCCCAAGGCTTTGGGAGGTGCACAGAGTCAGGCTTAGCGTGCCAACAAGCAACTGCAGCTTCCTAATTCAAAATGTGAACCAACACCACCCTTAGCCTGTGCGACTCATCACACAGGATTTTCTAGTGACTCCTGCCCAGGAAAAGAGTACGGAGGCTTTTCTTTCCCCAGGGACACCATAGCATGGGACACACAACACAGGGCCAGAGCACTGGAGCTTGCTCCTAAGTGGCCTCGTCTCTATGGGCTCCATATCTCCCATCTCCCATTCACAGGCAGCAAGGACAGCATGAGAGGGTGCGTGCATGTGCATGTGTACCCACTATATTAATTCATATGTATGTGTATTTTTACATATCAGTTCTATAGGGCTCAGCAACATCAAAAGGAACCTGGATAATCAGAGCAGAAGATATAAAAGATCAAACAGAATATCTTTTAAACAGATCTGAGAAGCTTAATTTTCATCCAATGTTACTGCAGGAGCTTTTCCTTCTTTTTTTTTTTTCCTCTCTCTGTTTTTTTTTCCC
>KZ506735.1:38689-75242 GCA_002844005.1 Limosa lapponica baueri | reverse complement strand
CCAACCCCCCTGCCATGGGCAGGGACACCTCCCACTAGACCACGCTTCTCAAAGCCCCGTCCAGCCTGGGAACACCTTCAGGGATAGAGCTCCTGACAGCTTCCCTTCTGCTGGCTGCTTTTCTCATTCCTGCTTTCTCTCCCCTTGCTGTATCAGCCACACTTGCAAAAAACCCTTCTCCAGTGAAGGGAGCGCTCAGCAGCACTTCAGAGCAGGCTCCCTGCTGCCTGCACCAGGCATGGGCAAGAGCTAAAGAATATCATTTGAGTGAAGCCAGGTTGAATTTATCTGGCAGGGCACTGTAGGGGATGGTTGTCTGCTGGGGACAGGGCAGATAAAGCCAAAACCCTTTTACACTGGTCCTAAGCAGGCTGCAAGCAAAGTCTTCTGGACACCAAGACCCATGATTCCTGCATTAAGGCTCTCCCTCCCTCAGCAGATAGTGCCAGAGCAGTAGGAGTGCTGGTCCTGTGCTTCTAATTAATATGATTTCAGTCTCCCAGAGTGTCCTCAGAGCCCAGATTAAATGTGGAAAGTGTAAATACTGTACACAGACACACAGACTCACCAGACTGCCTCGTCTTTCAAGCCGAGTTAGTCTTTCTTACAGCGAGCAGATGAGCTCAGAGGAACTGGAGAGAAAGACTGAGCTATTACAGCCCAAGCTTTGTGTGAAACCAAAACTGCCCTGCAGATTGGAAATCTATTTTCAGTCATTCCAGTTCCTTCCAAAATACTAATAATAATAATTGAAGATCTGAGGCTTTTCAAGTAATTTTTATCCACCAGCCTCCTCTCAAGTACAAAGCCAGCTCATGCCTGTCAGGCCAGCTGGGCTGAGCTCAATCCGAGACACAGGGTGCCAGAAATTTAATCCTGAATTTCCCAAATCTAATTGAAACTGCACAAGTTGTGATTAATAATTCACTACTTTATTACTGATACGATGCCTCGGACTATCACAGCATCTGAATAATTGATTTGCCAAGAGGGGCGACATGTCCTTTCCTAAAGCAGAGAAAGTTTGACCGAAGAGTTGCCGTGTAAATCTGCTAAATGCTTTTAAATAGTTTGAGTCTAGATCTCTGACATTCACTTGGTGTCTAAGGACAAGCTGGGAAGAGGCAGCTGGGGAAGTTTTATACCATCCACTACAGTACATGTCATATGTCTAGAAATATGGTCAAAGAAATAGTGTATAAAGCACTGCTTTATACATGGGGGAAAAAAAAATAAAAAGATGAGAAAAGACTAGAAGAGAAAGAAATTAAGTTACCAGAAGGAAAAAACCCAAAACTTATTTTTACAAGCCTATGCATAGTAGGAATATTAGCTACCTTTAGACTTGATTCATTAGGTCCAGGTCCCCTTCCTCCCACCCTGGTCCTGGCTTTGACTCATGCTGGCTCAGATCTACTGAGTCTAATGGGTGGTGAACGCCAGTAGAAGAGCTAAGCAAAACTTGGTGTAACACAGCCAGATTTTGTATTTTCTCAGCCTGGAAAGCTGACAAAAATCTGGGTGACAGTCCTACTGTGCCTTAGGATTAGAGGCAAATTTGGGCTAGAAATGGTGTTTAGAATTTCTCCAGAACTGACAGCCCCAGATCTGAGCCTTGAGAAATCCTAGAGGTAAACAGTCAGTATTTCAGCTTGAACAGTGAACAAATTTTCCATCTCCCATCAAAAGCAAACCTCAGTTTTGACAGGTTTTCCCGTTTGTAAAATAGACATATTGAGAGCTGGTGCACTGATTTCCAACCATTCATCTGGATGGAGAAGACCTCAGTGTACTTTAAACCACTGCTATAATCTCAATTGATGTGGGATGATGACAAAACCAGGGAGGTAGATTTCTGAAGTATCAGAGGGGCCTTGGTGAGGGTCCCATCAGGGCATGCTGTGGCCCTGCATTTAGAAAAGTAGGATTTTAACTGTTTATCTCCTGCCACATATGCAAGGTGATAGCTCTACTGGGAACCAGTATCACCTCCATGCAGTTTTACTGAAATTTTCAGAGCAAAATGGCAGCCGCTGGTGCTTTTAAGGAACAAAATGCAACAAAACCAAGCGTTTTAGCTGCTAGCTGAAAAAGCACTCCTCTGCCTTTCTTCTTGGTTTATTTTAACATGGAAGCTTGTACCTATAAAGCAAGTCACCTACTGAGCTGGTAGCGAAGGGGTTAACATAATTGGGTCTGTTTTCTCCCTCTCCACTTTGCCTTTGGTAGTTAAATCGAAAGCAAGTGGTACTGCCTTATTACTATCATTGTGCTGAGATATTGCATTAAAGGAGTTTAGGGTTTCAAATTGAATGTCAAATATAATATCACAGTGGAAACTTGAAGTGTGCAGCTGAGCTGCTCAGCTCCAGAGGGTTAGCGCCGCCAGCCTCTCTGCCCAATAGCGCGCCGAGCAAGTGATCTCCATTTCAGCCCACTGAGCTATCTTCAGGTGCTCACCAGGAATTGCAGACAGGAGAAGGGGGCCCTGATAGACGTCAGGCAGCTGCAGATGGAGGGAAAGAGAGTTCACTAACAAATTGATTGCTGAGGAATTGATTGGAGTTCTGTATCGCCTCAGCTGTAGCAGCCGATCATAACTAATCAACCCTTTGTCACTTCAAACTGGAGCAGCATCATGCATGGACCAGGGACAGAGAGAATGTCTTTCATTTTCCGTGGTAGAAGAGTTCCTTGTTGGAAAAGAACCGTGGCCATCACTATATGATTTTTCTACCTCTGTGCTCAGAAGCTGAATCATTTAAGTTTGGAGACATTTTCTAGGGCTTTAGACACAATATTTTCAATGCCTACCCCCCCATTTATTCATTTTTTTCCCTTTCGTGGTCTGATTTATCCTTTTTCTGCAGGGAACATTAATGACGTATGTTAGATGATGGAAAAAGTGCATAGTGCCACATACAGGCTTAATGTATTACACATGTTTTTATTCTCTTGTAAACATGCACTAAAGTGAATGAAATTAAATCACTGAGAAAAGCAGGTTAGGTCTATTCAAAGTGTGGAGGAACCTATATGTAGCTTAGAGAACAAATTCCCATTGAAACAAATTTTTATTCAGTGCAACGAGTTGTCAGAGAAAAGAGTTCCTCGGGTAAATCCTTTATTCTGGTACCTTTTCTTAAGTGGTTGGAGGATTGCCAGCGTTGTTCATCTTCCCCAGCCTTACTGACATCAGTGCAGTTGTATCCTCCTTATACCAAAACTAGAGTTGTTTAGAAAACTCACCTGACACAGCAAAACTGTCCTTCAAGTGCTGTGATAATCCTAGGCTTAGCCTGTGCTTTTAGTCTGCTGAAATAATTTGAAAGTGCCCTGGAAATGTTGTTCATAGTCTCTGGATATGATCAATTTGAGGATCAAGAAAACTCTCTTCTCACCTGCTTCCCTCCCTTCTTTCCTCATAAATCCTCTCTGAACATAGCTCATGTAGGACTAAAAGGTGCCTCTCCTTCTCCATTCCCTAAAGGACTGTGTCCTGAGGCATCAGGGGCAGTCTCAGACTGCCATCTCAGACTGCCGAGGGGCCTGAACCACCATTAAGCGTAGGGAGAAGCTCATCAGCTACCTTGTCCTAGCTGAGACAATTACCTGGGACATACCCCACAAAGTACATCCATCCACAATGTAATTCTGGTGTAGGAAAACAGCATAACTGCCTGCTGTGCCACCCACTAATTCGCAGACAGGACAGGGGAGACTTCCTTTCTCCATATTCACCATTCGGCAAAGAAGTCGTATGTGTCCCTAAAACCATCTCTGCTTAATAGAGAACTTTAACACATGCTGGACATAAAGCATATGCAACTCCACACTCAAATTTAAGATATGCTACAAGTCACCTATGTGTCTCAGCGCTTTGCTGAACAGGAACAGAGCAAGTCAGGCTTCCTCTGGGAAGAAACACTGCTAATTGCTAAAGAGCACTTTTGCACTTGACATCGTCTTTTAATTGTAAAAAGATCTATAACAAGCAATTATCAAAAGCAAGTCCACTCATCACATGAATTGTGGTACACACACTGTTAACCAATTGCAAATGAAAAGAAAATTTTGTTAATGCAAACTTCTGAAAGAGGTATACCATACCCAAGCCAGGTGGAAATGTGTAGATATAGCTATAGTGCAAGTCTACTGAGAGTGAAAACCCTTCCTGTAGGAAAGTCTTGGATCAATTCCACAAGTGTGATATCATTTTTTCCTTTTACTGCTCCGTGTCCTTGGAGTACAATGAAGAAAGACAGTAACTTTAGTTGATGCGGTGTCTTTGTGTTTGTTTACTGTGTTGCACATTATATTGTAAAAGATTAAAAACAAAAGAAACCTAAAAAGCTGTGGGGTTAGGTTAGAATTTTATAGCCCTGTTGGGAAACATGGCAGGAGCAGCAGGCTCATCCTACAGATGCATTATATTTTGTGACAAACTCTGGTGCATGCAGAACATCCATCAATCATCGAGATAATTTTCCATCTCATCAATTATGCAAATTAAACCACAAAAACTATGTTCAAATAACGCTAAGGGCCTGACATAAACCCAGGAAAGCGAGGCAACTTGGAGCGAAGGTTGAAATCCTACCCTCCCTTCGCCCTGCCATGCACCGGCTTTTCAGCAGACGCACTGCGCATGACTGCCGTGGCGAAGGAGTCTTTTTGTTCCTGCCAGCAGCTCAAGTATCAGCAAACCACGGTATGGCTGCTGACAGGAGCCTGAGGGACAGAGCTTGGGATTTCTTTGACTGATACTCAATGTCCACCCTTTCTAGTCTGATTGAGGCCGGGACCTACCTCATGTGTTTGTGAGGGTGCACCATGGCCTTACCACCACGACCCTAAATGCTCTGATGCAGATGGACAGACTGAGTTACGACCCACTCACTGGCTGTGTAGTGGAAAAAGCCTCAGCTCCCAGTGGCTGAGCTTGTCACCCAGATAAGCCCCACTAGAAAGAAAAAACTACTCCTAGTAAGGTGGTCCCCCACCTCTCATATGACTTACTCCTACTTTTCTTCTTTTCCTCTGCCATGACATGGCAGTGAATGGAGTCGCATCTGGGCAGAGGAAAGTAATCCATTTTGAAACAGCGGTGCAGGTCTCTTACAGGTGGCAGCCATTGCCCATGTGAGGATTTTGCCATTCTTCTAGCAAATCTTCTAGCAAAGGCAGAACAGCATAGTGGGAGTTAAATATCTCAGAGCTCAAAGCTCAGAGTGACAAGAATGACAGTGGGTAAGATGTTTGTTAGCTTTTCAGGGCTTTGGAGCAATCTCACAATCAAAGCTGCTGTCTTCTCATTGATGCCATGTTGTCACCACGTGGCCTACAGGAACTACAAACACCAGTGCGGATAGTGTAAAGTAACTGCTAAGTCATGGAATAAGGAGGACTCCCCAGTATGCTGGTTATTGAATAACAATAACAAAAACAACAATAACCACATAGTAAGGCTTCATCTTCTTCAATTTTGTTTACCTCAAGATCAGGGTGGTGATTTATTTTACTGAATATGTGTGTCCACAGCATCTGCATCTGTATGTGAGCAAATCTCTCCTGGCTGCCTTTATAGTCAACAGCGAGATAGGCAACATGGTCAGTGGAATTTGATCAAGATTCATTTCAGCCCAAAGTAGGTTCTGCCATTTGGTCACAAGATTTATATTCTAAATAATGCTGACTGTATTGATGAGATCTCGGTTTCCTATCAGGGCATCTGTACACCTGGCTCAAATGTTGACACCTCCACTGTAAAATCTACTGCTAGGTGGAATCCATTTCATGATTGTCCCTTGTCTGAAGCATCTAGTTTTAAGCACTCTCAGAGTTATTTCACACTACAGAAAGAGCAAGTTAGTCATTATAGGATTCCTCTAGTTGTGCAGAGCTCTGCTCTTGGAAATTTGAAATTTCTTCCAGTTTCCAGAGAACGTACCAGTTTTCATCAATAGCAGAATGATACTATCTCAGCCAGCATATAAAGCAGTTTCACTGCAAGAGTAGTCCAAAGAAAATGTACAGAGAATGAAATGTTACCCAGTCAAAAAGAAAAGTCTTGCAGACAGAAGGAAAAAAAACAGTGTGCTTTTCTTGCCAAAGGGCAAGGTGTTTTTTTAATTCCAAATGCAAGTATAATAAGACAAAAATCCCATTAAAAAAAAAAATAAAATCTATCTATCTATCAATGCACCAGAAAGTTTAGGAAAAAATATAGACATTCAGAAAGATTGCTTTTATCAGTACGCCCACACCACAAAACTGATTTTCCCCTCCAAATTATTACTAGCAAAGCTGTTCTGTTGTTTCTTCCTTCTGCCCCTCTAGTTCTGATCACAAATGCATTGCTTGTACTCCCTGTTGGTCAAATTCCACATTTGGTATGCGACCACCAGCTCTTAAATGTAAGTGAAGAACTATACTCCACTGATTTGTGTCAGTGAAGCTGTATTTGGGAGATAATTGTTCACTGGGTTTATTTATTACAGTCACTCTCACAGGATCTGCATCACAGTATGGTCACAGCATGTCTCTGGAAATAAAGCAAAATGAATTGTATAAATAAATCGGGTACATTAACTCAACATGAGCTTTGCAAGCAGCAATATAGTCAATAGAACATACTAGTGAAAGTGACAGGACATTATATATTCAATGACACATGCTAACAAAGGTAACAAGAACATTTATTCCATAAAGCATACAAATATCATATAGAGACAGAGGAAGTTTGAGTCACATCCAACTAAAATGGCTTGTTTCTGGCTGGTGAACTGCACTTGACAGATGTCCTCATATACAGCAGCACCTTGCAATGATCTTTGTACGCAGCCCAACTCATCTCTCATTAGCAAGACATTTTATTACCAGTCTGTGGGACCATCCTCTCAGCATTGCTGATTTCTGTCTGCCCAGCAGAAATACTGTCTTAGCCAAGAGCTTCCTGTAGGTGACTGTCTAGCCAGAGAGGGAACTTGGCACTCAGTAAAACCCACCAACTCAGGAGGCACCTGAGGCACTTGCAGTCATGTTTCCTGAATATTACTCACTGCTCTCTTTTCTGAGAAGGTAACTCTACACCTTGTAAGAGAATATTTTTTCTTAGCTATTCTTCACCTTCTGTCCTTCCTTCCTCTACTCTTCACCTCAGGGAAACCTCCTAGCGACTCTGATATCTATTTCTCTTTGTGGAGAAGATCCACTGACAGTGAGATATGCTGGGCTGACTGGAAAGCACGGGGATACAGAGAGGAAGATATTATAAAAGTTCTGCTCCCCTGTCTGGGAAACAATCCCTCTCCTACTCTGTCCAGTTATGTAAGGGATTACCCCAGGAACAAGGAGAACTTCTCAAGGGTTTCTCTGCCAGGCAGAAGTGAACATTACCACTGCAACGACTTGTGATTATGTTCAAAAATACAGGCAATTCCAACCCTGGGCTTGCCTTTAATCTGTCTATTTTTACCTTCAGTCCATTGCTGTTTGTCATACTTCACACTATGTTGGTATCTGAGTAAACTCAGTCATGCCATTTGACTTGGCTTTTCTGCTCAACTTATTTGGGACAACCAACTTCAAGATGACTTGCCAGACTATATCGCCTGCACTGGATAAATATCTTTTGTTTTTCATCTCTAGCTCCACACTGTATGATGCAAAGTCTACTGAAATTAATGGGCATCCTCCCACAGACCGATCCTAGACATAGGTGAAACTTCACTTGTATAAAATCTTAACCTGCCTTCTTAACCCACAGCCTGAACTCCAACATTAGCACAAGACAGTGTCCTCATCAGGACACTGCAGAATGCAGGACAGATCTACTCATGAAATGAATTTGACTTGGCTCAGGCAAGAGAAGAGTTAGGTGAGGACCACATCTTAGAAAACATTATGTACTGATTCTTATTCCTGTCTCAGGAAAGAAATTAACATCTAAGTGGTCATGGAGAAAGATGACATTTCTTCACATTAATATTCTTACATACCAATAACAGAACCGTCAATTTATTTACCTCTCTGCCTTCTGTCCTTGTTCCCTGCCTCTAGTCTATGTTCATGTACTGAGCCTGACACAGTGGCATATTGAGGTGTTTCTCTGCCTCTACAGGACTTATTCAGAGAGATTAGTCCTGGCAGAGCTGCCCATGACTGCAGTAGCAGCCCCACATGTACCAGTAAGTTAAATAACAAAAGAGCTGATTTGTGCATTGATTTTGCCAGAATGCTGGAGGGGCGTTGCAGTTTAGCTAGTAGACCATAAAAGTTACTTTCATTCTCTTTCTTCATATTCAGCTTCATTCTCTCAGCTACAGGTTTTAATTAGACAAATACTTTGTTTTGACTGTTTTCAGGCCATGGAAATCTTGTAGAACAGAAGTGATTATGGACTCAGTAGAAGGAAGGGATGGTTGTACAAAAAAGGAAGTATGTATGTGCATGCACATGTGTACTAATGTAGTTGACATAACTGAGATGGAAATAAAAGTATCAGAAACATCCTGCTGCAGCTCCAGCCTACCAGGAAAAAGCTTAATTTTTTGTCACTGAGAAACACACAAATTATATATGGGATCATTTAATAGCACTAACCCTCTTCCTTTCCTTTTCTCATACCTATTATTCCTTTTAAGAAGTAGTTTCCCTTTGAACCATTTTCTCTTAAAGATCCACAGACTGATGAGCAGTCATGAGTTCAATGATTACATTTCCATTGTTGCTTAATGTAAACAGTAGAATTAAGCCCAGGGAAATCTTTATCCCATCAGTTATCGAATGGCTTGGTTAGGCACTTTTTAGGTAGATGACCATGACTGTGCTAGAAGCACAGTCAAAACAGACTGAAATCCATGCATTCAAAGCTCCCAAAATCAAAGGCAGCTCTTGACCCTCTTATTGCAGCTTGTTTTCATCCTGTTCTGTCCCATGTCCCTGCTATCCTTGCTCCTCAGCTCAGCACATTCCCCATTTAGCATCACTGTTACCTCCATCACTCTTCTCTCACCCATCCTCTCCAGCTAAGACCAGAGGCACTTGCTCTTCACCACACCATGAAGAGAGAACATTGATTACAGTTCCTATGTCCTCTGAACTAAATGATACCAAACGCACAACACATTCCTTTAGCCCTCCCAGAGCCAGTACAGCTGGCCAAATCGCCCTGTGATTTATGTTCATTAACATCATGAACATTACCGTGACATTTTTCACCCTGGTGCTGTCTTCTTCAAGCAATAAAAAGTGAATGACTTCCACCAAAAACTCTTTTGTCACAGCAACTGGAAAGCCATTTTCTGAAAATGTGGTTACTCTCCCTCGGCTTGGAGCAGAAGTCAATGGGTGCAGCTCTCTAGATTTATAAACATTTCTTAGAATTAATTTATCTGTGAAGTCTAACATCTTCCATGTAGTTGTACCTGTCAGATACAAATGATTCAGCTATGCAAGATGAAATCCCAATATGTCGATATGATCTACTGTAGAAACGGGTTATTTTTCTTTCCCCTTTTTCCAATATTAGATAACTAAGTCTCCATACAGAAACAAAGAAACAAAAGAAACCACAAAATATACCAAATAGCATTCAAATGCAATGTTTAATAGTAGCCTAACCAATGGGATGAGAAACTGATGAAAGTAATGCTATTTTACAGCATCTCAGCTCTGCATGTTTTTCCAGACACCCATAAATTTCTTTGTTTCTGCTATGGTTTTTTTCCCAGAGATTATTGTCCTGGCAACGTTTGTATCTCTCTGGCCCAAACTGAGATAAGTTCATCCCGGGGTTCTGTTCCTTTGTCACACTTTTCACTTGTTTTTTTTTTTTTTGTGTGCAGTACAGCTGTGCTTACTGGAGGATTATAGCAGATACAGCTTGATCTTACAGGGCTTTTTTATCAATTTACAGCAGAGAAGTTAAGATCTCATATTCCGATTTGTGGGAGGTAATCTCCAGAAATGAAATTTGTGGAACGTTCATTTTGTATCCTCTTATGTCAGATGTAAGAAGGAGATGAAGCACCTTGTTTCCACTCTGTAAGAGTCTAAGATTAGAAGGAAAAGATACTGGTCATATTTCATTTTCATGTTGTCCAGCCTTTAAGGTCAGTTTGTCTTCTGTCATTTGAGAAACACATCAGCTGTGAAACATGGAGCAATGAAATGGCTTTGAAAAAGCTGCTCCCAGATTTTAACATCTCCATAGTAAATATGTGGCATACGCAGAATAAAGGTCCAGCTATGTGTAGGCATGATACTACTCAGTGTGCAGAAGTTTGTTCTCTTCTGGGGGCCAAAAAAAAAAAAGAAGTGTAACTGAACAGAGAAGCCAGAGAAAGGCATAGCAACAATATTCAAAGAGAGGTACTTATCACTTTGAGCAGAGAAGACAGGAAAACCCTACATGAATGTGAGGGGGCAAGTTGAAGCTGTGGCATTCTTGTGAGGTCCAAACAAATTGCAATTAAGAGAAGGCTGAAAATGAAGAAAACCTCAGAGAGAGTATGAGAATTATGAGATTTTTTTGATGGTGGAAGTATGGTCCTTCCAATGAAGTGGCAGAAGCTCTTCTGATTTTGTTGTCTAATTTGAAATTGGATCGGACAAAGTAGCTAATTTCCAGTAACAACAAGCTGTGCTGAAACTTGAGGCGAGTCAAATTATTCTAATGGGCTTTGGGAACAGAAAAAGGGAAGAGTCTACTGTGATGATCAAAGAGTTTTAGTTTGGGCATCACTGTGCAACAAATTGTTCATTATAACAGTGGTAACTTCTTTCTAATGATTATACTTAAATATTTCTGAGCACCAACAAGAAGAATTCCTGTTATCAGCATTAGCCTACCTCTGTCCTTTGCATTTTACACCCTGACCATCTACAATGGAAAGTGAACTCTGATCTCAATAGCTACATCCATCTTAAAATGAGCCCTTACTACTCACTCTCACTATTTACACCATCATACACTGTTTGAGGAAAGTCTGCTGCCATCACCAGCCCATCACTTACTCTGTAAATAATTAGGAAAGTGAGGGAAAAACACATGGTTAGTGGAGCTGAAGCCATAATAATAAGTCAATTCCCTTGCACATTTTTAAAAGATCAAAAAGTGCTTTACAAATATTCAACTATTAAAGTCTGCATAGGCTTTGATAACATGTGTTCCCAGGATTTGCATTCTGTACTGCTTATTACTAACACTATTAATAATACTGTTTTGCATTAAAGCAGCAAATAGAGATCTTAATCAGGGCCCAGAGGCCTCTTTCACTGGATCCCACAAACCTGTATAATTAAAACAACTACTAGTTTCAGACCCACAGCTTTACAGGGTTCGGGTAGGATTTATCAGACCTAACTTTCACTGCTGAAAGCAGGGATCATAAGTTTGTAAAATGAGCATGATTGGCATAGTTAGCATCAGACAACCTGTGTTTCAGCCAGCCACAACTTACTGGGCTTCTGCAAGGACATGCGCTTGTAGTTTGGGATATGCAGGGAGTGAGATAATGTGCTCTTACGGGTCTACGGATTTTAATTGTCATAAATCCTTGAAATGGAGCAGTCTGATTTGTGTACGTGCGTGTACTAGAAGTGGTTTGTGTGTCCATCTGCACACAGAGAGAAATATATATACAGATAGATGGATATTTTTATATGACTCATTCCTATATTGCCATTCCTTAATGGATGCTATTTGCTTCTTTTGAAACCATCCCTGACTAGCGTATCAATCCATATTATGTAGACATCATTGAGAGAGGCATAACAAGAAGCAATGGCTTGAATCCTAAAAAGGAAACATTTAGCTTAGACATTAGTTAAAAAAAATCTTAATGATAAGGCCAATTAGGCACCAGAATGAGGCACTAGAGGTGTTTTCAGGGGAGGTTAAAAAAAGGACTTGCATCAGGGGTAAGGAAGAAAATTATGCTTGTAATACAAGTGCTTGAGAGAGGTAGGTAGATAGATAGACAGACAGACAGACAGATAAGTGTGTGTATGCATACATATGTGACGCATAAACATAATTCTGTACTTTGTATATATGTTTGCATACAAATGTGCATGTATGTGTGTGTGTGTATGGGGGGGTATGTGTGTACAAAGGCAAAAATGCATCTGTATGTAGGCATCACAGGCATTAATTGCTCCATAAAATATTTATAAATTGCAACATATGAAGTCAAGTAAAGTAGAAGGTTTTATTTGTCTGTCAATCTAACTGTTCCAGAGCTTTTTTATACTCAGTGAAAAGGAAAGTGAGTGGAGTTTGAATGAAGTATGGCAAAGCAGCATCTGTACCTCTCTAGGATACAGGGCACTGAACAATCTCCCCTGGCCTAGCCAAGCATGTATCCTCACGCTTCACTTCAAAGCTGGAGTTAAAACATGTTGATTTCCAAGGAAAAATAGGCAACGCTGGTTGCAAAAGTTTTACTGCTGAAGAAAAAAGTGACTTACCCCAGGCCAGAGAAATTTATGGCAAAGTCAGAGACTAATTCCAGACCTCCCAAATTCCAAAATATTGCTGTAACTGCTGGAAAGCGCAAATTATACAAAAGGAAAGGGCCATGTTGTTTGACTGTGACCACCACTGAGCATATCCAAAAGCCTCAGTCTGCCATAGCACAGGGGGAAGGTGGAGGAAGAAAGTTATGTTCTGCTTACTCTAAATCAACCCTTTTCCCTGGATACAAGATGAGCTATGTAGGTGCTCATGGCATTCCTAGTCATCTTTCCCAAGCAGCCAGCCTTTCCGTGCCAGGGGAATCTGACGCCCAGCACTGGCACATTGCTTCACTCTGGTTTTCTTGGAAAGGGAGAGCCAAAAGAAATCTCTGGATGGCAGCCTTTGGCACTCAGCTCTTCATATTTCCCTCACTTACACTTCCCATGTCTCTTTTCTCTTTTTTATTTCTTTTGGACTGGAAGTTTCATTCCAGCTGGAAAGGACCAAAATATAACTATCAAATATGCACAGAAAAAGATGCCATTGTGGAGGAAAAAGGCTATACGGAAATAGAGACACACCTTTGGGCTTTGCCAAATTAAACACTGGGGATGTTTCTGCATGCATTTGCATAGAGAACATGGATACACGTGTGTATGTGTGCACAGATGCCATTTAATTTTCCAGAGCAGAAGCAGGCTTCAAATTGCCCTTCCGTGTTGTGGGGAAAAAAACAGGCACTGCACACCCAGCCCCAGCGCACTGGTGTCCTCCATCAATACGCTGAAGGAGCAGTGATAGACCTTACACTATTTCCCACCAATTTACCTGAACTTCCTGGTGGTGGAGAGGAATAAGTAGACACATGAACAAAACCCAAGTCTTAGTTCTTGGCCTCTTTGCTGGTACTGACAAAAAGGGTGCTAATTTTGTGGGAAAGTTTTGGGAGTACTATTCCTCTGAATAAATGCTTGGAGTTACAGGTATGCGATCCTAGTGCCATCTTTGGGTTACACAAGTTCTCCATCAGGCCAGTACTTTGTGCCATGTAGTCCAGGCAGTGGGTGCTCTACCAGAAAACAGAGTTGTGCAGGCTTGGTCCTTGAGCTTCCCCACATCAAGGCAGCCTGAGAAACTGACAGATCCCTCTACCCTGAAGAGTTATCACTCTTATCTAATTCACTAGATGAAATGATGGAAAATATGTTTTTAGGTAGCATTAAAATGCCTCTGAAAGTAACATTTTTCCTTGAACACTTTGCTTAGGCTGGTGTAGGTCTAGCCCAGCTATCCTGAAATCAGCAGTGTGGTTCCAGATTTACACTGGAGTAACTCCCAGCAGAACTTGGTCCTGTCACAGGAAATTGAATTCGGGATGGGCTTCAAATAATGTATGGGTCACCTAGGAAGCGTATAAAGGATGGATGTGGTCAGGCTGACAGGTTTGTCTGTGCCTGCTCCTTACCTATAATACCTAGACAAAAATACATTTCAGAGAGAAGCTGTGGGATTAATTTCATTACCACATTTCTGTAATTCCCTATTCAGAGAGACGCTGAATAGTTCTATATATTTATGAGTAAAAGTGGTGGAGACAGGTGACTTTGGGGCAGTGTGAAAGCTAGGAGCAGAGGTACAGTACACCTTTGAACAGTGAGACCATTGCATGATTTGCTCCTGCAAAGCATTCTTCTGGTTCTAGTATTCCCAGCTTGCAAAGGACTACCTCTGCTGCAGTCACACTTTAACCCACGGGAGGTCATCTCTAGCAAGATACTGCTTTTTTGACCTCTCCCAAAATTGCATAGTGTAAAACTCATGGGAAACCACCATGAAAGCTGCAAAACTGCCCAGTGCTTTGCTATGCACGTAGCAGTTCAACTTAAAAGTTTTTCTTTTCAGGATAAAGTGAGACTTCTTAGTCACCTAAACCTAAAATGACCTAAAATACTCTTCTTGCCCTCCCTGCCCATTTGGGTTTCTATGGGCTCAAATTGAGGAGCACTTCTGTCTAACAGAGCTTTGCCATTGACTAATTACAACCCACTGCCCGGCACTGTAGTCCTTCTGGTGCAGGTCTATTTTCCATAAGTGGAGATTAATAGGCAAACCCTGTCTCAGTTGGGCTCTTTGCTTTGGCTTCCTTTCCTTCTCTCTTTAATGTTATTTTCTGTAATAGATGTTTTAAATGATTTGGGACTTGGTAAATTAGCTTCATTTCTAGTGCCATTTAAAATAACTAAATAACCGTGCTTAAGACTGCTTAAGAAAGAGCTAGACCGTGTCTTCCCAAACTCTAACAGTGCCAAGCTCTGTGAAACTAAGATGAGCTCATGTTTTAGTTAATGGCAGAGCTGGGGTTTCTATTTTCTATTTGAAAAAATACAGATTTTTTCAAATAATAGTTATGATAGCCTACTTTTGCCTAGTCCTTTCTACTCCAGCATTCCCCATAGCACATCTCAAATGTCTTGTCAACCTCCAAAGCACAGATTCTTTATTCCTATCTAAATCTTTTTTCCTTGCCATGGGCTTTTGCTTGAGTTAGGACTTCAAACCATGCTCCTATGTAGACTCTGGTATTGCTTTATAAGGTACTCAAAGGCAATTTCCTCTGGGATGAAATACATCAGCTGTTTCAGCAAGGGAAAGCCACATATCTGCCCAGGGGTCTGCTCTCCAGCTGCTATAAGTCAATGGAGATGCTCCACTGGGCAGAAGAGGCATCCCTTAAACATGACGTGAAGAACAAAGCAGGGAAGCCTTTGCAGCTTGCATTGTAAGGGCATTTTCATGTTACTTTTTTTTTTTTTCCTGGCCAACAAGCCACCTGCCTAGCAGACTAGCCAAAAGGCTTGAGGGGATTTATGTGATTCAATTTGGACAGTTTCTTCCACCTTGGCTAGAGCTGGTAGGAAAACTTTCACAATTTTGATTAATTTTTTCCCCTCTCAAAAGCTTGTGTTCCAATTAGAAATTGTAGAAACATTCTCACAGAAGTTCTTGCAAGCGTAAACTTGGCTCATTTTTTGATCTCCCTGCTCACAGCCTGAGAAACAGTAGCACTCAGCCTTCTCCTTTCCCTCAGCCAGCTTAAGAGGCTTTGTTTAAGGGCAAGTGTCCTCCAAGGAGAGAGTGCAAAACCCAACAAGACCGACAAGTAGTATTTGGCTATTTGCAGAGCAGCGTCAGGCATCAATAGGGTCTACAATGTGGAACAGGGAAGAACGCTGACGAAAAGAAGTCTGCTTTCTGTCTCTCTCCAATGTCTCGCTCCTCGCCCTCCAGCTTTCACCCAGCTGTCAGTAAAACCTCTTTTTAAACAGAAATTAATTGCTACTGCAGAAAGCACTGATGGAGGCAGTTAGTTGGCCCCCGTGTGCAAATCCGTGTGGGATGGAAAGGGAATAGAAAAATAAAAGCCTCATAAGGGTGATCTTACACGGTGTCTGCCAGGAAGTCCTTGGGACAGCAGCTTTTTGGCACATCGCTGTTGCACCAAGGGCCTGCACCAATTTGGAAAGGAGGGCAGGCTGTGCTGTATCCACATCTGCACAGTGAGCTGGTGAGGATGTGACACTGGGTGGATGCACAAAATAAAATTCTGTTTCTTGTCTTCCTCTCGCTATCTTCACTCTCACATACAACAAGGAAGCCCTGTGACAGGTCCAACAGGAAAGCTTCCCTGCATCTTTTTCAGGTGCTAAGATGGGCATCCTCTTCTGGAAATATCCCCCTGAATGGGTCTGTCTATCGGCCCGATAAGAGATGTCACATTGCCTGTCCTGTCCCCAGTTTCTTAAGGGCCAATATGGCTACAAACATTTCCTGCTGTCATGTCACCTCAAATTGTCACCCTGCTCAGCTCAGAAATGCAAATCACTGCAAACCGAAGTGCTGACCTGTCATTCCCCTGATATACTGGGGAGCAAATGACATGGACATCTGCATTCTTGTCTGCTGCTGCCTCTGCCAGTTTGCTGCAGAGGGGAAAAAATAGATATATATCTTGTTTATAGCCCTCCCTCTAACCGTCCTTTCATCTTGCAGCTTGGGTGAATCTGGAGCCTCTCAGAAGCTCTCTGGTTACTAACTGAACTGAGCAAACTTCAGAGGGAATAAAAGGGGTCGTGCTGGATTTCAAGAGTTTCTCCACACCTTTACTGAACCAAAGCTCACCCCTCCCACTGTACCTTGGATCCTGGGTTTTGATGAAGCTTTGCACAGACAGCCAAGCAATTTAGTCTCATGTTCAAAGTTCAGGGCATGTCTGAGGGTATAAGAAACCAGTAGAGGAACTTAAATACACAGACAGATAGACCCTTGTGTGAATAAAACTAGCTTACAGCTAGTGAAATGATACCTCTGACTGCCTGTGCTTCCCTTAGGTTTCCTTTGTGCTGCTGGGAATATGTAACATATTAGTTATGTTCTCATTAGTGTAGCTCGGAGATGTGTTTGTGTTCTCCATTTAGCTCAGTCTGTTTCATCTGCTCCTCTGTAGCTCCACACTCATGCTGAGCAGGCTCAGACCCTTCATTGTTGGGCAGGAATGGGGAAGAGGAATTACAACGGCCTTTTGTGATGGCTGTCCTCATCAGGAATCCCCATGCAGGGGATGGGAATTAAAGGACTGGGTATATGCTCCACTTAAATATGTCTTTGCCCTCATTTGCCCTTTCCCATGGGCTGATGTGGTACGGTCTCAATGGCCTTCGGAAACAGGAGTCAGGGGACAAGTGATGCAAGCAGATGCCTAATATGCTGAAAGCTAAGGAGTGCATTTTTTTGGTTATTATTTTTGTTTTTTTTTTTAAATGAAAGTTGAGCTGGGAATCCAGCAATGCTTGTTTCTAATTCAGGGCCTGACAGAAGTGCCCAAGTCTAGTTTCTCCAAGACATAGCTTGACACTTCTGATCTGTTCACATCTCATCAGCAAAGCAGTGTTAAATCTGGCCAAGGCAGGACTGGGAGAGCTCTAGGGGGAGAATCAGAGTTGGTGAATGACTGTACACCACTTCCTCAGCACACTTCTCCAGTGCAGTGCTGGGAACATTGCTGGGGTGTAAAACAGATGTCTGGGGTAGTTCTTCAAAGGCTTCTCTTTTCATAGGTACAGGCTGTTCTTTATGATCTGAGCTATATTCCAGCGTGGGCTATTGTGTTTTGCCAGTCATAGGTACAATGGGATTGAATATTTTTCTTTATTTTCCTGCAAAAACAATACATAACTGCAATACTGTTTAGTGGATCCCCTGATGCCCTGCCGTACAGGCAGCCACATTGTGAAGGAGGTGATAAAACAGCTCTTCTGAGTGAGGGGCTGCAGTCTGAAGGAAAGAAAAAGTTTGGGGTCTGCCTCGACCCATGTAATACATGAATAGAGCCAGGAGGAACTCTTGCATCTCAGAAACCCTGCAAACTGGATCCATGCCAGGATTGTGTGCATCTGTTTCCACTAACAAACATTTTGTGGTTTGGGTGTTTATTTCTGCTCCAAAGATGTTTGCTCACAGCTCCATGTAGGCAGCCAGCACACCACCCAGGCCACAACACCATGCTACAAACACAGGGAAAGAGAGAAGCCAACACTGGAGGTCAGTGGAACAAAGTGGTCCATTTCCTTCCCTTTTCCCGGCCTCATATGGCATCCCAAATTTGCCTGTTACTATCTTGAGAGCAGCCTCTGTGGGTGCTCCAGTTTTTCCTGTGTAGTGAAGAAATCAGTGGGAAATTATGCCCAAGAGTAAGTCCCTCTTCTTAATGCAGGAGTGGCATAAGGACTGTCCCAGCCTTGCTCCTTCTGAGCCCTGGGCAAAAAAAACCCCACACTACGAAGCGTAAACTTCTTTCTCTTCTACATCAAGGTGGCAACTGCAAGGTCTAAGCATTTATTTATCAAAATCACTGTAGGTATTTTGTTCACTGGGAGGCTCAGTACTTTAGGCTGAAATCATCCATCACAACTGGGGAAAGAGAAAAAAACAGCTCTTCACCTTCATGGATTTTCCCCCTCCCTTCATCTCACCCTATTCATGTTTAAATGGGTAGAAATTCATCTTTTTCTCCAAAGATCCAGCTGGCTGCAACACGGTCTGTGCTTAAACAAGCCGCCTGCGTTGGAAGCATTTTTCAGGCTCTCTGTCTCCCCTCCCCGTCCCCGTGGGCCCCGATTGACGTCTCATCTCATTTTTATGTTTGACACCTCAAAAAACAGCTTAAATGAATAGCCCTTATTTATAAAAGAAAAGCTACTTTTCTCAAAGACAAAACGGGCTTCTCACTAGGAGGTATGCAAACTCTTCGGGAAATGGTCTTTGCTACCAGCTCTGGCCAGGTGGACTGTGTGCGTGTGTGTTTGTGTGTCACTATTTTTCCATGCAGCATGTATGTGTTTGAGCACACACCCATTTTTGCAGCCTGGGCAATGTTTAATTTTGCTTTTCCTTAAAGCTGAGGTGGAAAAGCAAACATGCAGCAAAGTCACACGACAGACTGCTCTGCGGCTCAGAGAGTGGGATATCTCTTTCATGGTAACAGCTTTGATACAACTGCCAGCAGCTTCTCCTGCAGTGACCATGAGTGTACAGGTGTGCTTAGAACAGGACAGATTGGTTTCAGGACAGGTCAGCCCAAATACACTCAGATTGTCTGGCAAAGCCACTCTGAGCGGGGAAGCATGAGTTTTTCTCAGCTCGCTTCAGTTGTAGAGTGAGAGGAAACCACTGAGGGATGCGGTTTTATGCTGACAAGCCTGATGGTGCGATGGGACCACCGAGGCTTCAGCTGTCTCTGTGGGGAGAGCAGGGCAGAGTGATGCCACTCTTTTTACTTCAGCAGCCATGAAATGGAGCCTGTAGACTTGATCGGTTATGAAAGGTGATTGCATCCACATTTATTGCACTAGGAGGGAAATTATCACTCAGCAAGGGAAAAGGATTGGCATCCTTCTCCCAGGGAACATAAGTTTTGCCTTCAGAAACGAGGCCATTGCAAAGCATCTCAGTTCCCACCTTTCCCCAACGTCTTTTTCTGTTTCGAAGGGTCTTGGGGTGAGATTGCCTTCCTCATGTTTGTGTAGGTCCTGGGGAAAGGAGTCCTGATAGCCTCACAGCTCCTCCCAACAAACAAGTTCTTCTTTAAGCATCTGGGAGCAGTTGGTTTTTTAAAGCTCTGGATGGGGCAGGAAGGTTTGATCCCATGCATCCTCATAAATAAGGGTTGTATCTCCTCTTCCATCCCCAATCCACTATCTGTGAGAGAGGTGCTGGGGTGGGAATAATGATAATCAGACATGCTGGGCTTTCTTATCCTGACAGAGGTTCCCTGCATCAACCCTCCATTCATTTACACAGTGTAGTACCAGTTCTGACGAGCTATTTACACATGTCACCAGAGACAGACAAATCAGCGTATCTGAATAAAATGCCAGGACTCTCCAAGACACCAAGAAGCAACAATAAACCCATCTTCTCTGTCTTTGATCTCACATGATTACAAGCAATAAAGCTTCCAACTTTGTAGAAAGCAGTTTTCATAGCTCCAGTGAAACAGCTCAGTGGCTAATTCCTTGGCACAGCCTACAGCCTATAAACATAAGCGTGTGGCCATTATAGATAACATGGCACTTTGGGGAAGGCTGCAATAGTTAATGCCTTTTCCAGAGCCAAATTCCAATTTGGAGGGTCCATTATGCCTATCTACATACCCATTCGGCACCACGAAACCACAGGAACTGGCTACGAAATCATGACTTGCATCCTGCCCTGAACACTTGGTTTTGCTGGTGCGAAGCATTGCCACAACTCCCCCAGAAGGAACTGAGTTTTTAGGCAAGAGCAATTAATCCTGAAAGAAGAATAGGGCATCCAATGGACAGACACCAAAGCGACCTACAGCTGTTTGGGATATAGTCATCTTCTCTGCTTTCCCCCACTGCAGTTCTGTACAAATTCATGTGATCCCAGCAGCCTGTATGGGGAACATCACATTAGATGGAGCTAATAAGGAGGAGAAGAGGTGGAACCTCAGACATCCATATACTAATCGCTATCAAATGTGTAGTCTTTAATGGGGCATTTCAGGGGATTTTACACTTTTCTTTGAGGCATTGATCTCTGCTGGATACATAATAATGCTGGATCAGAAGGCCTGAAAGTCTTTGTGGTTTACATTTCTCTGCTTATTTCTGCTAAAATGATATGAATCCCCTGAACATAAGAGAGTGCTCTCTAGAGCGAGTCTGTCTTTTTCTTTTCTTTTTTTTTTTTTTTAAATTTTGGGTCAACCCAAAATGTAGTTTTTACATGAGATATACATTTGTGGGGGTTATTTAACTCGTTTATGCCCTTTTGGAAATCGGGTCAAGCTTTAGATAAAAATTTAAATATTACTTTGAAACAAGAATTCACCAACTATTGAGCTTTGACCCAGGATCAAACATTTGCTCCAAGAAGGGCAATATTTTTAGCTAAGACTAGTCAGTGTTCCTTGATCCAAAATCACACATAATTTAAGTTTTTATATAAATTTCCCCTCTCCATTGAATGTAGTATCTGACAAAAAACCTGCACGAACTCTCAGCCAGCTGTGTTCCATGTACCCTTGGGTCGACATTTCTTATTAAAGCGTTCTTCTTGTGCAATGATTACTGAGAGGCAACTGAGTCCAACTTCACAATGTTTTCAGATCCAGGTTTTCTCCAACATTTGAATGCTCTGGTAAGCCATGTGCATTGAGGTCTACTGGCTATTTTGCATGAAGATCTGAGGATATTTGCAGCAATCATGGTGAATGTTTCATGGCAACTCAGTTTAATAACCTAATATTAGGGTGTAATTTTCTGTTGGTGTAATTCTTCGGGTAACCTTTAAGTGTGCAAGATTTCCACCCATTCAAACCACCTGAGGATCTTGACTCTGAATCTGATTTAACTGCTTGGTCATTAAATTAGGAGCTCTTCAACCTGGATGCAACTTGTACAGGCAGTACTAATCCCTATTCATTCATATAGGCCATCCGAGCTCTTTGACTTCAAAAGGATCCTCATGCAACCAGCACTGTGAAATGCCCAAATTGCACTATGTAAATTCTGTAAACTGAGAGCAAATGTCTTTGTTAAGTCCATGAGGAAGTGCAAGAAAATCCTATTTGCTGACGTGCAAAGGCTTTGTAAGGCAGAGCCCCCAGCCTGAAATCGCTTGATTTGTGGATCCTTGCGATTAAGTTGAACTGAATGACATGCAAAGCTGGCAATTGAGATAAAGAATCACTTCAGGCCAGGGAATGGAGGCAGCTAAGATCTGAAAACAAAGGCTGTTAATCTCACGCTCATCATCTTTAAACAGCACACGTTAAAAGTGCAGGTAAAACTCAGCTGATGCCTTCAGATTACTGGACGGGATGTTGTCTTTTGTCTTCGCAAAACTCATTTTGATTCAGATGCTGACAACTCGCCCCCCTCCCTTTCCTCCCCCACTTCCATCCCCTCAGGCGGAACATCTCATCCCAGCGGAGCCTCTGCCTCAGCCCGCTTTCTCGCCGGCTCGCAGGCAGAGAGAAATCCTACCCGCATCACGGGGAAGTTTTCTCACAGTTCCCAGCCTCTCCCAGGAGTGCTGCTTCTTTGTCTTTCTGCCCCTTCCCTTTGCCACCGCATCGCCTGCCTGGGCTCAGGGGGTCCTGTCCAGACAGCAGTTTGCAGACGAACATGACACCTTGCTGTAGGACATGTGGCTAATCTGTCTGTCAAAACCTGGAGACAGCCGCATAAAAACAAAGACATTTGTCCAAAGTAGATGTGCACAGGCTGGAGCTGAATCCCGTTCCCAGAGTTAGGCGAGACGAGTCTTATTTCTGAGAGTCAAGAGCCTGAAACTGCATTGCAGGCTCGTACTTCAGCATCCCTATCAAATACCTGGGATCTCAGGGTCCAGCACTTAGCATAGGTTGGCACAGGTTGTCCCACCAGTCTGCGGACAACAAGTATTGTTCTTGTGCAAATTAACACCGTAGTAGGTTTTGGCAGCATCCAGCCCCAGCAGGGTAATCGGCAAAGGGAGATGCATTTAAGCAGTATTGGAAACATTAGAAACATTCCAGTGCTGCAGGTTAAAAACTGCTCCAGGATTGCAAGTTCGGCATTTTAGGGATCAGTGGGAGATTTCTCTGGAGATTAAGAGCAATTGAAAAGATCGACTTCCTCTCTATAGAGAAGTTTTAATAAGGCTGAAAATAAAATGCTGTCTCCCTCAGCCTTCCTGGCAGAAGAGATCCAAAGCGCCCCCCTGTTGTTTCAATAATTCAAACTTCAGCTTTAGCCAGCCAAATAGGCCTGAAATTCACCTGCGAAAGTTCAGGAGGCTAAGTGGGACTCAGAACAAACTCCTCTTGTTTCCAGGCTCATGTATAATGCAGTGAGGAACTTTGCTCAAGAGCAGCTCCGGCTTGCTGTTATATTTACGATGCTCCCAAAGAACAGGAGGCAAACTGATAACACCACATCACAGGCAGCATAGTGGGAGGGGAAGGAAAGAGCACAGCCACCAACTTATATTATGAGTCGACATTCTTCTGTAGCCGGGCAGCACCTAAACCTGGCTCTTCTACCTCCTCAAATTGAGACCGCTGCATCGCCCAAATACAGAGAAGAGGTCTGTGTCCTCCCACAGAGAACAAAATAAATAGATAAAGGCAAGCACCGAAAGAAGAAGACACACAATAAGGAGGGTTGTTTCATTAGCCAGTTGGAAGGGAAAGCTGATGCTCAACATGAGCATTGCAGGCTTATAATTTTTGCTTGAAACATTTTTGTTTACACAGATGTAGACTCAAAGGTGTGTTGAAGTCAAGCTCTCCATCTGTCAGTGCTGTCTGTCGGTCTGAGGCCCAGGGCTGGCTCTGGGGTGACCCGGTTACCCCTGGCAGAAGGCAGTGGCTGACTGTGCCCATAGAGCACCACTGGCAGATGGTGCTGGACTGGGAATGCCACTGGAAACGCAGACAAGGTGGAAATTTTAGCTTCAGCAAGCTCCACTGGTTTGTTTCACAAAGAGCTATTCAGATAGTCCAACAGGTATCTCACTGCTTTTTTCCACCACAAACACCATGCAGTAGACCAGGAGCAGGAGCTCTGCCAGCTCTCTGTAGGTCAAGACCAACCAGTTGGCCACCGTGGTCTAGGGATCACCCAAGTTCACTGGAGACTTTGAAAGCTTTTCTGTTGACATCGGCAGCCATGCACTCAGGGCTGTCGCATTTTAAAATGTTCACAGCAGGTTGCAGCAGCTAGCTACCTTAGAAAAGCAGCTTTCCTACAACATTAGCTATGCCTTGCATCTTTGCACAAAAAGGTCACATCTAAATTCACTTCTCTGTTGGCTATCGTGGGTGGCTCACCCTGTTTGTTTTAAAACCCTACCCTCAGATTGTAAATAGATCTCTGGAAACCTACAGCTATTGCTTATAAACAGAATAGAGATGTAAATTGTAGGTAGCTGGTGTTAAGTGAGCTAAATCCGTGACAGGGTATTAGGAATCAGATTCTCACATTTATTTGGGTTACCATTGTTTCACTGAGGAAATGAGTACAATGGTTATGTCTAATCATGAATTCCAGTGCTGATCCCAGATCTTTCTTCTCTCCTTCCTTCCCTTCTCTCTTTAATTATCTCACTAACGTGGTAAGATGTTTGTTGTTGTTGTTTTCTTTCAAGTATATGATTTTTGCAGTTTTCTGGGACTGGAGTAACTGAAGTGCAATGAGTGATTCATTTGAAATAGTAAATATTTAACAATTAAACTGCACACTTTTTTTCCAGATCCCTAGGTTCATTCTAGCTCTATTCATACTATATATATTACTATACTCTTTCTATGTATATACTACACCATATATATATGATGGACAGTATATTCATTTATATTGGTCTTAGAAGTACAAAGTGACATTAAAAGAAGGTAAATATTACAAAATTGTTTCTGAAGACATTTGGCAATGCCAATATTAGGCTTACCCAGGCAAATTTAATTCTGCTCAATTGTGTTTCTGTTTTGCGATTTTATGACTCACTTTTAAATTCCATAATCACATGGATTTTTTTGAGGGCTACTAAACTCGAGAGTACAAAAGCCAAAGCTGGAGTGAATCAACTTGGTGTGCTCATTCTGGATAGCACGTGCAACTCAGGTTGTGCTGAACACCCTCTCCCAAATAAGAACAGTTTTCAAAATTATGCTATCTTTGGTGCCTTGTAGTCTGCAGTACATCGGCACAACAACCTCCTCAGGTCTAGGGACCATGGTCAGATCTTGGGCATATGTTTGCCTCCTTTGCACCAGGGCGGCTTGTTGCTACTTAAGGGTTTGGCTGGCTGTTTAGAATGCTGATCGTATTTGCAGGTTTCTTAAGTGCGTTGGGGAAAGGGAGTGAAAAACTATACTTCATAATATATAGGAGCTAAAAGCTGAAGACATACTGCAGAATTAGTTTTGGTGTAAATTTGTGAGAAGTAAGAATGTTGCATTTATGTTTTTTGATGAAACTCTGTTTCCTGCAACATTTGCTGCATTACAGTTAATGGAATTTATGAGAACGGCTTGTAATTCTCCAAAACTGCCTGGTGCGGTCATTTCAGCCAGCGCAATGTGAATTATGCAATAAGCCATCGCCTTAATTAAAACAAATTGCGTTTACTGTATCAGTCCGTACTATAAATCACTCCCTAGGGCCCCTCTTCAAGGTTTGCGCTTGGCCTATTCTTGAGAAATGTTGACAGCAGCCTCCATTACAAAAAACATTTTTGAGCATTTTGTTCTAATATCCTTCTCCAGGATCCAGCCTTTGAGCTCACTGCCGTGATATACAAAACAAATTTTATCCAAAAAGCAAGACAGAAATCACGTGAAAAAGGCAGAATATCTCATTTCTCTTTTCTCTTCTGGTTTTGCAGTGTGCACTTCTGCAGACTGTGGCAGTGCACGATGAAGTTTATTAATTGCAAAAATGATAATAATAAAAGCCAAAAAAGGAAACCTGCAGACTAATTGTTTTCATCCAAAGTTAGGAGGCACATGGGATTCCTCACACTCCCTACTATAATTAGACTGAACAACAAGACAACTAGATTATTAGTCCTTTGTGTAGCTCCAGTTTAATAAAGAGAATGACCATTGGGTATTTATATTCATTTGAGCTCAAAGCAGCTTAAAATGAAGCGTTAAATACAGCATATCATACTGCTGTAGTGCAGGATGAAGTTACTCACCTTTTAAAGGGAAAGGGTCATCTTATTTTTGACCTCTGGTGTGGGGGAAGATTTTTGCTTCATGCAGTTTGGATCTGGCTGCTGAGACCATTCAGCTCTACCTAACTTTAAGTGAGTGTGTTTGCTCAGGTTTCCTTGCACTGAAAATTAAAATGAAGTAGTTAAGAACTTAGCTCAAAAGAGGTATAGTTAAGAGTTCCCTGAATTACAATACCAGACTTGAAGTGGTGATTTCTGGGTTTAGTTGTATTAGAGAGATACTATTGCAAGTCTGGAGGAGATGCTGTTTAAGACAGTCCTGCGCAGGGTAAAATGCACAGGGGAATCCTAACAGAAGGCTAATGCAAATTTAAAGAGCTCAAGCAAGCACTCATAGCCCCTTTTGCAGGAGCTGCTTATAAACTCACGCTAATTTTGGGGATCCTGTAGGTGGAGCTGCTTTTGTAAAATTGATGAGGGAAGTGAACCATTTATATCTAAAACTATTTGGCAACTCCAGTTACTTTGAAATTGCTGAAACCTCATCATGAACAACCGGGTCATTGAACATAAAATCAGACCCTAGAGCCTGATTGGAAAGCCATTAAAGCCAATGAAAAGGGACCCACTGGCTGGAGCCAACATTGGAGCAGATCCACAGAGAATAATCTAAACTGAATCTGTCTCCATATTTATTTTCCTCTTGATATATACCTGAAAGAAGCCCAGGTAGATTTGCAGTGGCCATAATAATATCTACCTGTTTGTTGTGAAGATTATTTCATTTTACATCAAAGCAGGTGTCCATCTCGCTCAGCAGCCTCACTCTGATGGTGTTTAGGTCTTCAGATGAAAGCCTCTGTCACACAAACAAGCAAACATATCCAAAGAACAGGTTTAAGCACTGAGAAGGAAACAAGACAATAAGCACTTTATTTTCCTGAAAAGGAAAGTATACACAATTGGAAATAGCATATGCCCAGACTGTGACTACTGTTCTTCAGCCCAAATAAAGTCTGACAATAATTGGCATCAACAAGTATTATCAAGGACCAGCTGGAACACACATGTACTGAAAAGTGAGTGAATACCTTCAGAACAGTGGATAAATACCTTAGCTGTATTTGCCTATATATTTGTTGAGTGGCTGTGACTGTGTGGCTTATGAATTCAAAAGGCATTTATTGATGCTGTAGCACAGGCCCACTGGAAAAATCCCAGGAAACTCAAAATGCTGAAGCCAGCAGAATGGGTCCTTCAACCTCCAACAGCCATAAGTACATTTTCCATCTCCTACTACTAGGATTGCACTATATCTGAGTGGTTTACAATTTGTTACTGTGTTTAATTTTTTTCTTTGCCCAAATTTAATCACAATAAACAGGTGTCTCATGGAGCCTGCAATAACTGTAGTTTTTTGTGTTAGAGGAGGCTGAAAATACATGCATACTTTTCTTTTTAAAGATCAAAAATTGGATATCTTTTTCCTTTGTTTTTTTTTTTCCCCGAAGTTTTGATAACTGCTGTGGAGATTATCTTCCAACTTTCTAAATAAATTCACTGCTGGCCTGTGAATAAGAAAGTGTGAGAAAATTTCAACCCCCAAAGGTAATTTTGGGGGAAAGTTATAAACCACTGAAAACAGCAGCTTATAATGAAAGTGTCATCTCAACCATAAAAGGTACCTCAATGCACTGAACAGGCACCGTAAAACATGATTGAAAGGGAGTTTAGAGATATTGCTAATGGCTCCGACATAAGGAGTGTAGCTATAAAAGATGAAAAGATGCATGGCTAAAACTGCCCACTGCAAATCTTTGAAGAGCGTCTAACTACCCAGGCGTGCCAGAGATGCGCGATCGCTAACAGAACTGGTCATGCAAATCTGCTCAGACAGAGAGACCTTCAAACACTTCATGCTTTTACTTCCTCTGAAAGTAACGCAATTGTTCAGCAGAGAGACAGCTCGTGTCCCCAGGCTCCTGTCGGGGGCACTGTCTGGCATTTGAACGATGGGGATGGCCGACAGAGAGGCAGGACCACAGTGCTCAGTCTCTAGCTCTTGAGGAATACGTGGCCTGTGGCAAGAAACTTCCAATGTCTCTGTCTCTGCAACCAGCTTTCCAGGTTACAATATTTTTGTGTCGTTTTCATGCAATTGTGTAATCTTGGTTGGAATGGACCTCTGGAGGACATGCAGCCCAGCCTTCTGCTCGCAGCAGGCAAACTTCAAAGTTAGTTTTGAAGTAGTTATGTTATTCTGATTTAAGCCAGGTGATCTAAAGTTTAATTAATATGTGCAAAATACTTCAACAAGCTGAAAGTCATTTCATGGACTTTCAGAGTGTGCATTTGGCCATAATTACTTTACAACATGGTCCTTATGATATCTGTACTGAGACTGGCGTTGGTGTGTGTTGAAATTCCATGAGGAGGACTCCTTAGTTAAATTCATTATACACTTCAGGAAGTAAATTCTGACTAGGAGCTATATTTTGAGTAACTGTAGGTCAAGGTCATATATGACCACAATTATGCATTTTATTTCAAAAAGTGGATTGCAAGGTAAAGCAGTGTTGAAGACTGAGAGAAAGAATATTATTTTAATCATCAGTCAACAGTTGAAATAATAAGGAGAAGGAAAGCTGTGTTTTGTGGAGAAGCTGCTCTCTTACTTCAATGCAAACTTTCCACCTAAGACTCCTCTGTTTCTCTTTCTGACTGACTCCATGTTAGAAATATGAATATCAATACAAGCATCTAAGCCTGTGTGTTGGGCTGATCCTGCCTGGGTCAACATCTCTGGACAACCTGTGCCAGTGTTTCACCACCCTCATGGTAAAAATTGTCTTCCTTATATCTGGTCTGAATCTACCCTCTATTAATTTAAAACCATTACCCTTGTCCTATCACTACAGGCTCTGCTAAAAAGTTTGCCCACATCTTTCCCGTAGGCTCCGTCTAAGTATGGAAAGGGCACAATAAGGTGTCCCTGGACCCTTCTCTTCTCCAGGCTGAACAACCCCAACTCTCTCAGCCTGTCCTCATAGCAGAGGTGCTCCAGCCCTCTGATCATCTTCATGGCCTTCCTCTGGACCTGCTCCAACAGGTCCATGTTCTTCTTATGTTGAGGGCCCCAGAGGTGTATGCAGATAGGGTCTCATCAGAGCAGAGTAAAGCGAATGGACTTTGTCAGCTCATGTCCAGCTTTTCATCCACCAGTACCCTCAAATCCTTCTTGTCAGGGACGCTGTCAACCCCTTCATCCACCAGTCTGTATTGATATCAGGGGTTGCCCTGACCCAGGTGCAGGACCTTGCATTTGACCTTGTTGAAACTCATGAGGTTCATATTGGCCCACTTCTCAAGCTTGTCCAGCTCCTTCTAGATGGCATCCCATCCCTCAGGCATGTCAACTGCACCACTCATCTTGGTGTCACGTGCAAACTTGTGAGGGTGCATTCAATCCCACTGTCTATGTCACTGATGAAGTACTATAGTACTGGTCCCAATATAGACAGCTGGCAGACACCACTTGTTACCGATCTCCCTCTGAACATTGAGCTGTTGACCATTACCCTCTGGATGCAACCACACAACCACTTTCTAATCCACATAACAATCCACCCATCAAATCCATATCTCTCTAATTTAGAGAGAAGGATGTTGTGGGGAACCATGTCAAAGGCCTCACAGAGATCCAGATAGACAACATCCGCAGCTCTTCTTTTGTCCACTGATGTAGTCACTCCATCAACTTCTGCCCACCCCTCCCTTCTTCCCAGGCTCAACTTCACTCCTGATTACCTCCTCCCCCTGAGCAGCACAGGGGGACAAGGAATGGGGGTTGTGTTCAGTTCATCACACATTGTTTCTGCTGCTCCTTCCTCTTCACACTCTTCCCTTTCTCCATCTTGGGGTCTCTCCCACAGGAGACAGTCCTTCACAAACTTCTCCAACATGGGTCCTTCCCACAGGTTGCAGTTCTTCATAAACTGCTCCAGTGTGGGTCCCTTCCATGGAGTGCAGTCCTTCAGGAACAGATTACTCCAACGTGGGTCCCCCACGGGGTCACAAGTCCTGCCAGAAAACCTGCTCCAGCTTGGGGTCCTCTCTCTCCACAGGTCCTCCTTTGGGCACCTACTTGCTCAAGTATGAGGTCTTCCACAAGCTGCAGGTGGATATCTGCTCCATCATTAATCTTCATGGGCTGCAGGGAGACAGCCTGCCTCGCCATAGTCTTCACCACAGGCTGCAGGGAAAACTCTGCTACGGTGCCTGGAGCACCTCCTTCCCCTTCTTCTGCACTGACCTTGGTGTCTGCAGAGTTGTTTGTCTCACATATTCTCACTCCTCTCTCCAGCTCCTGCAGTTCCCCACCCCACCCCCACCCCATTCTTAAATATGTTATCACAGAGGCACTACCACCATTGCTGATGGGGTAGTTCTTGACCAGCAGTGGGTCCATCTTGGAGCCAGCTGGTATGGGCTCAGTCAGACATATAAGAAGCTTCTAGCAGCTTTTCATAGAAACAACACCTGCAGATCCCCAACTACCAAAACCTTGCCATGCCAACCCAATACAGCCTGATTTTGCAAAACCCTTCCCGTATACGTTAGCACAAACTTGAAAATGTGGAGAATTTTCCAAAGTCTCCAAATGTTGATGAGTATATGTTTCTGAATATTTTCACAAGTATTATCAGAGCCGAGAATCAAAGCTCCAGCCATTTGCTTGGTGTTTATTATCAGCTTCAAGGACTCGGATAATGTAAGCCAGACCTAAAGATGTCGTGAGGTTTTACTTATTTAATAATAGATTTGAGGTTCCTTTATTTGTCTCCTGCTGAGCCTTTAGCTTGAACTTGGGTCACTTTCAAACTTTGGTGCACTTCTAAGGTCTAGAAAACTGGGGATTTATTGAACAAGAAAGCAAAAAAATCTCAAGTGTGCACATGACAGCAGAGGGCAAGGCCTCGAACAGCTTGAGATTGCTGTGAAAATCCTGATTGGTTTCCAAGCTCTATCATTGCCGCAGCCCGCGAGCAGGCACTACCCCTCGTAGCCAGTTACGTTCCTCGTGGGAGGCTGCAGAGCACGCAGCCCTTCCTCAGGGCCAGCATGCAGCCGTTCCCTAGGGCCAAGTGGCAAGCGTCTCAGGGAAAGATGCTAGCTTGACTTTTTTTAGAACAATTTCATGTCAATTCTTTAAAGACAAAAAGAAATAAAGAAGACTGACTAAATACGAAATTAATTCTTTTTACTTTTCAAGCAATGTCTGAGTTTTCCCTAGCTCCCCAGTCTTGTGGTTAACATCTCCTCCTCTTCCTCTTTCTCCTGGGTGAGGATGGTGCTCATCGTGGAACGTGATCTACACTATTTCCCTCTAGCCCAGTGAGGGAGGTGGAGGAATAGGTCAGGGAGAAGACTCTTGCTTTAGGAACAAGAGCACCTCTGAAAAATTGTGGAAGTGGTTTCATTTTTTAAGTGATGGTGTGCTTCTCAGCTTGTGCTGGGTGCTTCTGAGCTACCTTCCAGGACACAAAGATATCCTAAGGCTGAGTATGCCATTGCTTGAGCATCATCATCAAGGGGTGCTCAGCTGTCAGGCATCATCTACTGCCCTCCCAGCTCTTTCCCCTCTCCTCTTCAGCAGCAGGAGGTTCTGGGGGGCCAAATTAACTTCTGCCCATCTCCATAGCAGAAGCTGGATGTACCTGGGTTGGGAAATTGTTGCCTAGGGGCTGGAGCAGTATAACTTGGAGATGCTACTTTCCTGCAGACCTTGAGACAATGTTCTTCACTGCCATAGGGTCACCTCCTTCCCATCCCCAGGTCTGGGCTGTTCACAGAGGTGACCTTTTCATAGTAACAGCCGTGCTCCAGTCTGCACCAGGTTATCCACAGTTACCAGGGTGGGGGTGACATGGAAGGGAGGAACACTTTGCCTTTCCAACATCACTTCCTCTCAGCGATGCCCTTCACCCCTTGGTGTTGTCCCCAAGTCCTTCTGCTGGGAGAACTCACTGAAAAGGTGTGGGGGATGGATTTTGCCATTACGCAACCTGGCAATTCTGTGTCAGCATGACTGGTGTGAAGGGGTAGTGATGGACTTCGAGTTCACTCCGTGCTCCTCCGTCAGTCAAGAGGGTAGCAGAACCACCGACTGCTTGCCAGGTGCTTGTAGGTGCTCAGGAGAAACAGGCAGCTCAGTGCAAGTCCTTTTTTCGATGTGCTAAGACTCAAAAGGAAACCCACAAATCCTCCTTGAAAGCCTCCTCTGCAAACCCGCTTGTCTCTCTAATTGAAACAGGGCAGGGTCTGAAACCATAGGAGTCCACAGCTGCTATTTCTATTGTGCATGTCTGAGTCAAGGTGAAGAGAAAAGTCAGCAAAGTATCCCACAGGGTGAATCCTCCATGTGCCAAGAAAGCTGACTCCACATTAAAGGTGAGAGCCAGAGCTTGCAAAGCAGTGATGGCCTGGGAAGACAGAGGCCTTGATTCCCTCCAGCAGCCTCCAAGTGTTATTCCCATTAACATTGGCACTAGCCATCGCCCTGAATACCCCACGCACCAAAGGACAAGTGAGAGAGCAAAGGGAGGGAGGAAGGGAGGTGATAAAGTTGTCAGGCTGCAGGCAAGGCTATGGCTGCTGAGGACTGGCAGGGACTGCATTGTTCAGAGACACATCCTGGGACGTATTTTAAGGGCAGACCTGAGCCACTCGGGACAGGGTGGGTTTGCTGATCTTGCAGAGACTTCATCTTGGGTCATCTTCAGTTCACAGTGCCAGATAATCAGGGCTCTGCATTTCTCTTCTCCTTTATCTGCATTACCAGAGGAAGAAAAACTCTATGTGGCACAAAGATAGAGGTGGCAGAGCCACTTACATTAACTTCTCACACGTGACAAATTTTAGCACTCAGGGATTGCTGCTAACTCTGAAGCTGATATCTGCTTCACAAGACAACTGCCCTGCGTGCCATCATGGGTTAAAAACACTTTCATGGCCCCTCCAGCAAACAAAATTTGTTGTTAAAAAGCGCAGCCCCCAGTTAGACTGTGCCGTGGGGAGACAGAGGGGTGTATAGCTTTTGCACTGGACCTCTGCTTTGGTGTTGAAAGAGCAGCCCTTAAATAAATCCCAAAGCAGCAGGCAGGACCATGTGTTTCTCCTGCAAACAAGTCTGCAAGCCACACAGAAATCAAAAGGATCCTTGTTACCAAACATCAGATCCAACCACTTTGAAGAGCAGTGCAGCCTTTCTGCAGAAAATCTAGCAACTGATGCAGAATTGACAAGTGATTCATTCCTCCTTTCCTCCTTTTTCTCCTCTTCCTCCTGCTTCAGCGCTGAAGCGCGTTGAGAAAGCGAGATGTCTGGAAGACGTCTCCTGGATCACTGCTGCTCCTGCAGCATCTTGTCTGCCTTCAGGCTCTGGCGTCAAGTAGTGATCAGCCTCCTTCCCCCAGCCCCCTGCCCCGGAGTAGCAGTTTTTAGACATGACTTTCCACCTCTTCACGGCTCCCTGTGTCTCTGAAATGGCCAGAGGTCAGCCCCTCGCCGCCTCCACAAGGAGACCTGTTATGACAATTCCTGGCTTGCATCAGCCCCGTCTCGTGTCCCTGTCATCTCCCATCATGTTACCAAGCTGAAGGGGATACCAGGAGTTTAGATGGTGTCCTCTGCCACGACATGGGCTCATCATTTCACTATTTGTTGGGGAATGGCAGCTGTGTGCTGCTCGTGGAAAGGTAGCCTTGACTGACTAGCTAAAAATCGGAGGTGACCTAGCTGTACAACTTACCGCTCAGGAACAATGTGACAAACTTCATCTTTCTTCACTGCCAAACTCTAAGGTTAGAGAGGGCCATTACCTGTCATGGTGGGGAGGAGAGAGACAGGTCTATGGATGTGTCTGTCTGTGTGTGCAGAAGGGGGAGATGAAGGGGTATGCTCTTATTCTTTCTTTCCTACTTTGTTATATTGATTTTCAGTGGCTTGTGCGCTTGGAATGCAATAAGGGAGCAATTCCCTTCTATGCTGGCTAGTAAACATCGCCTGTAACTTTATTCTGGGTCAGGAAAGTCAGCACTTAAAATTAAAAGTGGTTTTGGAGGAGGAAAGCCGTATTTTAGGAAATTCCAGCTGGGGGTTCCTTGCTACTGTACTTAATTTTAGAATCCAGTGTGTCGTGTCATGTCATATATGCCTTTAAAAAAGCATTTAACTGATATATATTCTCATCTGCTCTTTACTTGCAATATTTCAAGCAGAGAGTATTTTTTAAAAATCCGTTCCCTGGCTCTCTGAATTTACAGCAGAGGCCACAGACTATAAAGTGGAAGGAGTTGAAATTAAGCCCAGGGGAGTGAGAAGTGCACTGGAGACAAAGGCTCGTATGCCAGGTTTTTAAACACACGCATAGTTTAAATCCTGTGCCACCCACCCACCCCCCCCCAAAGTCAATGGAGCTGTTCTTGTATTTAAGACTAATGCACCTGGCTTAAGTGCTGGGACCTTAATCTTCAAAAGAAGGTGTATAATGCTGGAGTATGGACTGTGATGCCCATAAGCTGCTGCAGGGCCAAGGTACGATCTGCTATGGCAGCTCCTTTGTGCAGAGCTCCCACGTTCAGGTCTTGGAAAGCCAAAAGGGTCCCCTGAGACAGGAAAACATGTGTCCCACACAGTCAGTTTGAGGAACGGGTGCCCTTGCTGATGTGTGGCTTCCAGATGTGGATCCAAGCCAGGGTCCGGGTGCTTGGGATGAGCCTTTTGCTGATGAAGTTTCACCCAGCAAAGGCTCATTTCTCGAGTGCTGGGGATTTGAGCATGAAAGTTTCCTGTGAGCAGGCACTCACAGCAGGTGTTTCCCGTGTGGTTAGACGTCAGCACTGAAAACACGGTGCGTTATTTTTTAGATGGATAGACAGGCATTTTATACACCTCTGCTCCTGGCACTGTAAAAGCAAAGTGCTGTTGGCAAACACCCAGTGTAGGACGTAGGACGTGGTGTGGGGTGTTACTGTATGGGGTGCCACCTGCTTCGCCAAAGCAAGGCCACGCCAGCACCCCCTGTCCCTTATTTCCATCCTGTCTGCTGCAAGAGCATCCCTGGAAATCCTCTCTCCGCTCTGCCATGTCCCCACCCGCCCTGCAGCGGGGCTGTCACTGCTTTGTCAGGTCTCGGGGACGTCTGCGGCTGGAAACCCCGCTGGGGAGATGAAAGAAGCCTGGACAGTTTACGAGATGGTGGGAGGCAAAGCATACCTGCCTGGCCCTGAACTCTGACACGTGGCCTCCCTGCTCCCTGCTTGATATTTACAAACGGTGACAAGCCCTGTCACCTGCCACCCGATGTGACTACCCCGAAAGCTGGGAAAGCCAGAAGTGCTATTAGCAACTCCAGCTTCCCAGAAGAAAGCCCCAGAGACTTACGACAAGGAGCTGCCTTGACTCAGGCCAAATGCATCCGTGTTAGGAAACCTCCACAGCTGGCTCCCTGGGTCAAACAGGGACATTTTCCTATGATGAAAGCCAAGCAGACATACAAAGGGAAAGACAGACGGTGCTGGTGTCTCATCCCAGCTCTTGTCCTTCTGCCTTCTCTTCCTATGAGAGGAGAAACCCCTGGTTGAGAGACTCTCAACTCTGGGAGCAGCAAAAGCTGCTGCAATTCCTTCCATCATCCCTTGGCAGTGGCTCCCTGTGTGCCACTTTTCCTGCTTTCCCCTGGCCCGTCTCCTCTAACCACAACGAGGACTGGTGGAAGCACAGACATCAGCACAAACAGATCATCTGAGCACCTCCCCAGGGTCCCTGCCGGCTGGGTCTTCATTGCTCTTGGTACCAAATTTGCCATTTCCTGCTGATAAATCACAAACTGGAATTTAGGGACTGCAGAAGGTTGGGTGTTGTCTCCTTCTCTAGGAGAGCAAATCTGTAGATTTGCAAATCTTTGCCATCAGCAAAAGACCTCCTAAATCTCATAGATTTCATGATTCCCAAACAATTCTCACAAAGTAGCTACTTTCAGGACACAGCGTTTTTCAGGCTGCTGCTGTTACTCAAATCTCCATCTAAGCAGTCATGCAACAAGCAACGCTTTCAAACAATGGTCTATTGATTACTTGCTTCGTTAACAATGATGCAATTCCCTGGAGAGGTTTATTACTCTTGTTTTGTATTATTTTGTGCCTTATGATTTGGTCATTAATGGGTACGCTTGCATTTCATTTCATTGTGACTGACTTTCCTGGGAGGAATTCTTGATGCAGTCCAAAAATCTTCATGAATAAATGTTTACTGGCAGGAGGTATGAGCGTTTCGCAGGGCTGTATGGATGTTTTCATCCTGATGATGCAGCAGTAAATCAATTAAAAACATGATTGATTGTAAAATTGGGGCAAATTTGCTTTTGCCTCTGGATTTCGCATTACCTAAGTTAGGCTGTATAAATCCAACAGTGTATTACTCATGCAGTGATTGTCTTGCTGGTGTCTACACTGAGAGCTGCTATGCACACAGCTAAGGCAAGAGTGAGGGCTAAACCCAGCCCAGGCATATCCTGCAGCTCTGCTCCCACGCAGAGCACAGAGCCCTTGTCCCACCGGTGATTTAACTCCTTTTGGCAACGTTTGACTAGAATTCCCTTTACTAGAGGATAAAAGAAATCGAAAGGGCTCTCTACACAGATGCGTTTGCTCAGATTAAGGTGTAGTGTACATTTAACATGGAATAGCTTTTCTTAATTAATTCCCTGTCTGGGTGCTTTTTTTTTTTTTCAGTCAGACTGCGGTAGCCCAAATTACATTAATCGACTTTGGATATTCTTGCTAG
>KZ506734.1:109441-157967 GCA_002844005.1 Limosa lapponica baueri | reverse complement strand
ACAAAAAAGCCCCAAAAAGAGCTTTCCCTCGGCCTTTTCAGCTACAGATCCCTTCTCCCAGCGCAGTCTTACCTGCCCTGGAGCTGGTCTCCGTCGCAATGCAAATATCGTAAGTGAATACATTTCTTTTTAAACCTCATCTCTTGAATGACTAGATGTAACATTAGCCTGCAATATCTGAAAAGTGTGATCTTATTCTGTGGCCAGTAATTGTTCTGGAATTGAAAAAAAAGGTTTGTCTTCTAGATTTGTTGTATATGGAATTTCCTTTTATTCTTTTTCCTTTTTTTTTTTTTCTTTTTTTCCTATAGCCAAGAAGCATTTAGAATTTGACTGTAAGATGGTTTTTTTATCTTTTTCAAACAAAAAAGATTGAATTTGGTGTGACTTTCAGTCTTTACTTTTTTCTTTCTGCATTGAAGAAAACATAACATAGAGAATTGTCTGTCAATGTTGATGATCCTCAAGAACACAAGTGTATGCTCAAATATTTTAAAAATGTTGTTAATTAAGGTTTAAAGGCATTTCTGACATAAGTAGAAATCAAGCCCCTTAAACAGTACTGAAATAAACATCAAGATGAGCTCATAATCTCACCAGTTCTTAGAACTGCATTGAACTGCATCCAACAGTATAATGGTCTGACTTGACATTCATACACAGGCTATGCTACCCACCATTGGCCCATATCTGAAGCTGCACAGAAGGAATAGGTTTTGTACCTCTTTGTAGTCTTATCATTCTCCACATGTATCTGTGTTAAGGTCGAGTAACAGAGGCAAAAACGCTGGGAAACTGCCCTTAGGGACAAAGGAGCAGAACAGAGCTGACATGTATCTGAGGATGCTTTCCACAGAGCACAAGAGCTCTTGATCCCCAGGTGTAAGAAATCAGGAAAAGAAGGTAAGAGGCCAGCATGGGTGAATCAAGACCTGCTGGTCAAGCTAAAGGGCAAGAAGGAAATGCACAGGCAGTGAAAGCAGGGACAGGTGTCCTAGGAAGAATATAGGGACACTGCCCGGTTGTGTAGGGGTGGGGTTAGGAAGGCCAAGGCATAGTTGGAGCCAAACTTGGCAAGGGACACAAAGAATAATGAGAAAGGCTTCTAAATATATGTCAGCCAGAAAAGGAAGACCAAAGAAAGCGTATCCCCCCCCAGTGAGCAAGACTGGCAAACTGGTAACAACAGATGAGGAGAAGGCTGAGGTACTTAACAACTTTTTTTGCCTCAGTCTTCACTGGCAGCCACTCTTCCCACACTTCTCGAGTGGATGGACTGCAAGACAGGGACTGGGGGAGCAAAGTCCCTCCCACTGTAAGAGAAGACCAGGTTTGTGACCACCTGAGGAACCTGAACATAGAGAAGTCTATGGGACCTGACAAGATGCATCTCAGAATCCTGGGGGAATTGGCTGATGTAGTGCTAAGCTACCCTCAATGATATTTCAAAAGTCATGGCAGTCAGGTGAAGCTCCCCATGACTGGAGAAAGGAAAACATTGCACGCATTTTTAAAAAGGGTAGAAAGGAAGACCCAGGGAACTACTGATATGTCAGCCTCACCTTTGTGCCTGGGAAGGTCATGGGATAGATCCTCTTAGAAGCTATGCTAAGGCCCATGTAGGACAGGAAGTTGATTCAAGACAGCAAGCATAGCTTCACCAAGGGCAAGCCCTGCCTTACCAACCTAGTTGCCTTCTATGGTGGAGTGACTACATCAGTGGACAACAGAAAAGCTACAGATGTCATCTATCTGGGCTTTTCTAGGGTCTTTGACATAGTCTCCCACAACATCCTTTTCTCTAAGTTAGAGAGATATGGATTTGATGAATGGACTGTTTGGTGGATGAGGAATTGGTTAGATGATTGCATCCAGAGGGTAGTGGTCAAGATCTCAATGTCCAAATGGACATCAGTGACAAATGGTGTCCCTCAGGGGTCCATATTGGGATGAGTACTGTTTAATATCTCCATCAGTGACATAGCGGGATTGAGTGCACCCTCAGCAAGTTTGCAGATGATATCAAGCTGAGTGGTGCACCTGAGGGACAGGATGGCATCCAGACAGACCTGGACAAGCTTGAGAAGTGGGCCTATGTTGAACCACATGAGGTTCAACAAGACCAAGTGAAAGGTCCTGAGTCAGGGAAACCCCTGGTATCAATACAGGCTGAGAGTTGAAGTGATTGAGAGCAGCCCTACCAAGAAGCACTGGGGTACTGGTGGATGAAAAGTTGGACATGAGAAGACAATGTGCACTCACAGCCCAGAAGGGCAATCGTATCCTGGGCTGCATCAAAAGAAGCATGGCCAGCAGGTCGAGGGAGGTGATTCTGCCCCTCTACTCCGCTCTGGTGAGACCCCACCTGGAGTACTGTGTCCAGCTCTGGAGCCCTCAGCCGAGGAGCGACATGGAGCTGTTGGAACAGGTCTAGAGGAAGACCACAAAAATGATGAGAGGGATGGAACATCTCCTGTGAGGACAGGCTGAGAGAGCTGGGATTATACAGGCTGGAGCAGAAAAGTATCCAGGAAGACCTTCGTGCAGCCTTTCAGTATTTAAAGACTTATAAAAAAGATAGGGACAAACTTTTTAGCAGGGCCTGTTGCAATAGGACAATGGGTAATGGCTTTAAACTAAAAAAGGGTAGATTTAAACTAGATAGAAGGAAGAAATTTTTTACGAGGATGGTGAAACACTGGAAGAGGTTGCCCAGAGAGGTTGTTGATGTGCCATCTCTGGAAATATTCAAGGTCAGGCTGGCCAAGGCTCTGAACAAACTGATCTAGTTGAACATGTCCCTGCTCATTGCAGGGGAGGTTGGACTAGATGACCTTTAAAGATCCTTCCAACTCAAACTGTTTTATGATTCTGTTCCATGAAAGTAAAATCCTCTTTACTTAGATATTGGTAGATTCAAGTCAGTTTCAATTGAAGCAGATGCTCACAAACATCTATGCACATTTTTGACCATACATTCCTGTCTGCTGTACTATCTACAAGTAACTTCAGGAAATGATTGGCAGTCATGGCGCCTTGTTCTAAACAAAGAAATAGTTTAAAAATATGAATAAATAGACTTTATCTCTTCAGAATTTAAGTGACCCATTTCAAAGTGTGTATGATCAAATAGTAGAGGAATCTGTTAATAGTGCAAGGTTTCCATGAGGATTTGTGAGGAAATCTTAATGCCATATATTGCCTCAAGAGAACCTATTTAGGTTTATGATGGATTGTTGAAATACTTGAGTCTCATTGGTGCTCAGCTCTCTCCAGCTTACAATAACTTTGTACATCTTGGTGTTCTAAGATAACACTTGGAGATTATATTTTTTTTTACATTCTATGATATTGATATTGAGACAGCTCCCAGTATTAGTTGGGGAGCATGCGGGTACACGTAATAGAACTGTTGACAGCCCTCTTACTAAGAATTTTTATATTGTGATCAGTGTTATTGTTTTTTCCTGAAATGAAGTGTTCATGGAACATATATGTCCATTCTGCTCATTTCAACCTTCAGGCAAACCTGAAGTAATGCAGAAATTTTTGCTTGGTGGCATCCATGTAGATTGGGTGAGAACATGAGATCAGATGATACTATGTTACTTTATTTCTCTTGCAGAAAAAAATAGTATACAGTCATGGGGGGTTTTGTATATTTCATTATCTATTTCCTCAGAATTTCAAATCTAGTATTAAAAACAATATGCAAGGCACTTGAATTTGGTTTTCTGAAATTGGTCTTTTTGCTCTTATGGATATGATATTCATATTTTCACTCTAAAGTTGTGGTCTCGCACAACAGCTAAAGATTCAGATCTGAGCTTTTGCACATTTTCCAGTCTGCACTATGCAAAAAATTCAGCCTTTTCCTTCACCCCCTATTCATGTAGGTACTTTTCTCCTTTCTCCTTTCATGATTAAGCTTCAACACTATATTCTTTTTATACAGATAGAATTTTTTATACTCCATCCACCCACCACCAAGCGTGTTATATTTAGGCTCTTGTTATTACTGCTTATGGGGATGATAGGATTAGAGAAGGACAAGGGATGGAGCCTTAGGGGCAGCAGAAGCCATGTAGCACCATGTCAGTTTGCAATAGGTGAAGAAGAAGTGGTGTGCCTGTTCAGCCTGCCTGCACTAATTGGAAAACTTCTTGTTGTCTTAAAAAAAAAAAAGGAAAGTCAGCCAGTTGGAAGCTTATGATGGATTCATCTTTTCTTTGGCCACTCTAACTGGTGATTGCCCCATGCAAATGGTTATGCCTTCCATCCCATGTGCATCATTAATAAGTTTAACATAGTTGGCTCTTCTGAACTGTAGTTGCAACTCTGATATTAGAAAGTACTTTATAATTTACTCTCCTTCCTTGGTTTTTAATCATCTACTAGGAACTGCGTGACATTTCCTTCCTACTGATTGTATTTGTGATGTGTGCTTGAAAAGCTTTTCCAATTTACAGTGCATTTCTCTTTATCTTATTTCCTGGGTGGATGTTTTTGGCATCAATAAGCCTTTTTCCCCATTTTCTCTTTATGTCTAAGGAGTCAATCTATCTGTTACTCTTCTACTCTGTAGCTTTGCTTTCTCCCTTCTTTCCTAGGTACTTAAACTCCTGTTGGCACTTTAAGTGCCATCTCCCAAAGCCATTGAGGTGATACTTTTTTCATTCTTTGTGGGGTTTTTTCTTTGTCTTAAATACTTTAAAATTTTGAGGGAGGACATACACTTAATTGCTTCAGTTTTATCTATGAGTACTGTTTCTCACTTCTTACCTCTTCATATTTTAAAAATTACTGGATATATCTGCTTATATTGCCTCCCATTACACAGGTCCTTATGTAACAATGAGAAACAGGATGGAAATACACATTCAAACATGCACTCAGAAAGCTGATGTGCTCCATCTAATCTCTTTAGGCCTTTGAATCTTTTAATGTAAATTGAATCCTGGTTCAAGTTGGCTTCTTTTAATAGCTATCCAAAAAAAAAAAAAGATCTGTCCTGCCTTACCACAGATATATGATATCAACATTAAACTTGCTTTTCTTGCTTTATTTTTAAGCCAAAATAAAGGATACTTATTCAGTTTTCACATGAGCAGAATTCATAAAATTAGCACAATGGGAAAAGCTCACAGACTGGCTGAATCTGTGAAACATCTAAAGAAAAACACATTTACAAATTTATTTGCTTTCTCATGAAATTCTCAAAACAGATAAATCCCTGGCCACAAGATAAAAAACATCTAACCAAAAGTCTAGATTCCCTGAATCCATTTTTGTCACTGAGATTCACTCCTTCCACTTTTCTTTGTTTATTTTAATGTAGCATTATAAATAAAACAAGCAGCAAGTCAGTGGGAACTATGAGGCAGCCTGAACAGAAACTAATCAGATGACTCCCAACAAACTGTAGATCATGCCTACTGAACCATAAATGTTGAAAGCAAATGTAAACAAAAATTGGGAGAGGCCACTAAACAATTTGGAGATGATAAAGTACCTAAACTTAATGGCAGCTACAGCATGTGCCTGAATATAGCCCAATTATATTAAGAATGGTTTTGAAATGCTGCTTTTCATCATGTTTCTTCCATTCTTCAGTCTGTAGTGCTGACCAACATCAGCTACTATTAAAGAGTCTTCATGCATGTAAAATAATATGATTTCACAATGATTACATATTCACTCTACAGCTGGCTGAGTTTTTACATCTCCATTTGTCATTGACTATTGTGTCCAATTAAATGATTAGCTTTTAAAAACTGCTGCACATTATGAGAGTGAACTTGTGTTCCATTGCACTGAGTGATGCAGAAACAAACTCATTACAGCATGTAATTCACCCATATTAAATAACAAACAGATGGCTGCTGTAAATGAGAGCTGCTTTTTCTCTTCAAAAGTGCCAGGAAAAAGGTGTTTTTATTTATCTTTGTTTCCAGCTTCTTTCTGTTTTCTTGACAAGTGGGCAGCTGGTTGCTGAGGTTTTCAATTGGTGCAGAAGAATGAAAAGCCTGTTTCCATTAATTTCCCCATAAAATAAGTCTTTGAATCATTCCTGTTATAAATGCATGTGCAGTAGCAAGCTGCTGCTTGATTAATTCACTTATTATGAAGATTTCATCTTTTATAAGAGGGCCTGCAGGTAATTTATCTTGTTTAGTAAGATTAGAAAAATGTAATTATCTTGATACCTTTGGACCCCTCTCATTTTAATTGTGTTCCCATAAATTTCAAACATAAAGATGGGAAATTTTTTTTGCACAAATGTTCCAACATGTGGTAGAAAAATGTGTTGTAAGATCTGCATAAAAACTTATCAAGCAAAATGCATTTGGATTATACTATTAAAAGAATGCATACAAACAAAACCAGTATACAGTCGTGGAAGCATATAAAAATATCTGCATTTCTGGTTCCCTGGTCACAGGCTTTTAACAGCTGGAGTTGGATGAAGAATGTTGGGATTTAAGTTCTATTTTTTTCTTTTTTTTTTTCTTTTTTTTTCTTTTTTTTTTTAATTAGTAATGCTTTTCACCAGGGAAATATAAAATCTGTTCCATTTTCACTAATCAAGTTAAAGTTATGTTTGTCTTCAGATATATCACCAACAGTAAAGAAAAAAAAAAGGAAACTTATGAGCTGAGGTTTATATGTAACATCATTTATTCTGAATGCCTCCAGCATCCTTTAAATGTTTTCTCCCTCTTTCTTTTACCTTCTCTTTGAATGTAAATTTGAAACAAATCAAAATCCAGAATTCTTTCTCTTCAATATATTTTTTTCTTCTCAAGAAAGCAGTTAGGGCATTTTTGTTTTGTTATATTTACTTGTGGCTTTTTAATTTAATTTAAGTTTGTCTGGTTCCAGAAGGATTATTTTCCTTACTTTCTTTTGCTTGGGTTATAAGAACCTCTTGATTCTTTACCCCATCCAAAGTAGAATAACAATTTTGCATGTATTCCTTTTTCATATTAATTTTAATTCAGAGTGGTTGTGATGGTCAATTTCCACAAAATAGATTTATAGGAACATGGTAAACATGCAACAACTGCACCAAGTCTGATCATGGGTCACTTAGCTCAGAGTCATGTCTCTGACTATATCCAAAAGCAAAGGTTGAAAGAAGAACACAAGAAGATGGTAAATGTATAGTGTCATATTTGAGTATACCTTTTCAGCTTTCATCATCTGCAGCGAAAGGATACAGAAATTCAGAAATCAATAGATTTTCCAGAAATTCTTAGGTAATAGTTCTGCAAATACCACAAGCTGTAAACAGATCCATTAAAATTCCTTGAGTGTCATAAGCCGTTTAACATTAAAATGAGGAAAAATCTTCTTCTCAATGAGTTTAGAGTTAGGTTTTTTTCAGGATTCTGTATCCATATCTTCTCAACTTTTGAGGGTTTCTAAAGCAGTCGTTTGAATACTAGTGAACTAAACATTGTCAGAGGTAGTACTGGCACCATATATAGCACTGTGTAAGGAAAGAAGTTTTGCAAAGTGAAAGTTCAGGCAGTAAAGAGACTCATAAGAATATGCAAACTGTACAAGGTTGAAGCCATGAAACTGAGAAATGTGTACAGATGGTTGAAACATTTCAAGTCAGGTGAGACTAACAATTGTGACAAACCATGATCTGGGAGACCTGTGTCAGCAGCAACACACATGAATGCTGAAAAGGCTGAGCAGCTCATTAGGGAAGATTGAGGAATAACCCTTAATGACCTTGCTCCTCTCTAAATTGCAGTTCTGCATCAGCACACTGAATCCTGCAGTGGTCTTCTCTAAACTTTTTTCATGCCAGGTCCCATGAAAACTCATCTTGGGACATGCATAAACTTGTGACATTACTCTTCAAATCCCAGTTGAATTAAAGGCTAAATTAAAAGAGACACTTAAAGAGATACTGAGAGATACTTAATTCTAACAGAATTTACCACTGTAAGTGTATTTTGATTTTTTTAAGTACTTTGTTCTTTCTCAATAGTTATATATGTTAGCATGTTTTATATTGCTTATATGAGTAATATATAACTATTGGGTTCTAGTTGCCAAGGAGTCTGATTAAGACAGAGTTGCAATTTTTTTAAAAAATTATATTTTATGCTACAAAAGTTGGCTGTATTCCATAAAGAAGGTATAAGCCCACTGAAAGTGCGTGGAGGTTCTCCTAAGTCTAGTGAAGGAGTTAGTTAAAAGCTGTTATATTTCTCTGCATATTTTTCAGGTAAATTGCCAACCATAGGTGTGTGGTCCACATGTTTTAGCAAAACATAATCCAAACTGCTATAGATTCTAGAAGCTTAGAAACTACATTTTATCTGCCTGATGTATATTTAATGTAATACCTGGCTTCTAGTAGTGTGTGGTTATGGTACTTTCTAGTTGACAATTACAGAAAGGATGAAGGTTTGCTTACAATTACAAGTGAATAAGTGTTCTCTCTTATCTCTAGAGTTAGAAGATAAAAGCCGGTTGATGCAATTATTTAATAGCAGACAGATAAAAAGTCTAGTGTGTAGGATAAATAAGACACTAGGACAAACAGGAGCATTTTGTAATAACAAAAATTGGGATGCAAATGGTCCTTAAAATTAAAAGCAGCCTGCTGGAGCACAGCAAGATGACAAAATCTCGATCTTCGACAACATGTGGTCTCTGCTTTAAGCTAAATCTCATCCTAACACCAAAAATTTACAGTCCATTCTCTCCGGAGAGCCTAAATATTGATGTATTAAATCAACTAGAGATGAGAAGGACCAGAGGATTCCAATTAGTATCTGCCTCTATCCTGCATTTCTTGCAGCCCTGGGTGCACTCAGCCTTTAGCATCAGCTCAAGGAATAACTTTAGCTTTGATGATTTCATTTGGAAGGCCTAAACACAGATTAGGCTTCACAGTTGTAGTGAGTAGCACAGTTTGGATAGCTAAAGAAACACACGATATAAAACTGTTAGAAAAAGAAGAAAGATGATTGAATGGAATATTATAAGAATGGGTGAATACAAACATTCTGTCCTATTCTGAATGACAAGGACTGAACATAGACCTGTATTTTCTAGTATTGTCTGGAGTTAAACCTGAAAACTTGAGTATGTTTAGGGTTTAGGCTTCTATTCCATATGTTCAGAGCATAGTCCGAATTCATTTCCACTTTCTGGAAATGTTTCCATTTGGGTGACGTTAGATCCATATTATTTCAATAGGTTGTGAAAAAGATGTGGAAAGTCAGCACTTCACAACTGAGAAGTTACGTTAGATATTAGTGTGTAGTCACTAATAGCATGAAAAAAATCTTCCCAAACTTTGCCCACAAAATGCTGCTTCAGTAATTCATTAACTTTTTTTTAATGAAACAGCATCTCATTGCTATTTGGGAAAAAATTAATCTCCTTTCCAAAAAGTTTGCATAATGTATTGAGAAAGAAGTGACTGCAGAATCTGCTGATCAGTCTTTTGAGGACTCCACATAGGCTGGGTAAACTTTTATCTAACACTATAGAGAAAACTATATAGACACAAGATTGCCTGCTCAGGCATTTAGTACAGCCTAAGAATGAAATATGTTTAGGTTGCAACTTGCAGTCCTGTTTAGCAGCCACTGAAAACCTAAGTTGAACCAAAGAAAATTAACACTTCCCCTCAGCTCTCAGCTGTCATCTATCTCTATCCAACACAGAGATGTTGTATCAAATGCGGGGATTAGACAAAGTGTATTGTAATCACCCCTTATAGTCTGTTAGCAATAAATAACCAGTGCATCGTAATGTGTTATTACATATATCTCATATATCTATATACACTTTTATTTCACATATCCTTATATATACAACTCACATATATATGGGACAGGGGTGTGTGTCTGTGCAGGTACATGTATATAAACATTCCATAGATAAATTACAAAATGTCTTTAAGCATGAGTATTTAGTTTACAATTCATTTGATTTAAAATAAGGAAGGAAAAAAAAATAAGAACCACCACAAAACAACCCAAAACCAGAAACACAAGACCGGAAATAATTCCACGACACAGCGCAATAATAATTACCAGCTGTTTCCTCACCTCCCAGCTCAGAAGGCTGAAAGTTCCTGTAAAGAGTACAGGGAAATAATAGAATTCTGTATCTAACTGCTTGGGGACTGTATATAGCAGTTTCCATATACTGCAGTGTTTGTTCACAGTTGCCTCTTCTGTGTTATGTCTATAAGAAGAACTTACTAATGACTCATCAGTGGTGAAGTGGTGAACTCAGAACACTTGGACAGAGTTCCAGGTGTAATGATGACAGGAAATCTCACTTGCAGGATGTGGTTGGCAGTGGAGATGCCTAACAATTAGTAAATTCACCTCAGAGCTTTCAGATTGCTATAAATATTTGCCAGATAAAAAGTTGGGTGCAGATTTTTTTAATACTGAAATTTTCTAAAACCAAAACACAACATATGAGTCTTCACTCAGTTACCTAAAACAGTCTCTACAGTGCCATTTATAAATATGTCAGGAGCTAGCAGATATGACATAACATCTAGGGGTGAGCCACACAAACCTCTGAGTGGCAGCTAGAGATGGGCAGCATCCTATAGCGCAAGATCATAATTTTAGGGAATTCTCAGCTCTGGAGTATAGGCAACTAGACTGAGCTACATGCATGTTTTTGTTTATATATGAGATAGGTATCTAAGCTTCCACTTCAGGTGATGAGAACTATAGATCAATTCAGTTCATTAAAAATCTAGTGCCTGTGTAGATGTTATAATACATCCTTCCTACCATCCAGCTGCCTCTCAGAAGGGAACACATCTCTCACAGCTCTTGTGTCATATGTGTCAGCCCTCTATGCATACCTCATCTACCTCAGGGCATCTTCCATAGCATCAGATGCTTCTGTTTAGGCAGCTGAAACCCACCCTCCATGCCTACAGTGCAGGCTTTGGTATGTGAATTAGATGTCTGAGTTCCCATTACAACCTAGTGGAGATCGATTTGTTTGCCTTTAGACACTAAAAGGTGTCCTTCTGCCTCCAACTAACATGCAGAGAGGAGAGTGAATTACTCCTAGCTGTTTTGTAATACCTGCCAGTCCCATACTAGTATGTCTGATGTCCTACATCATCTCAAATTATACCAGACAACTAGGTCTGTCAACTAGGTCTGAATTAAGCTTTTCAATTTATAAATTGTAAGAATGAGAGTTACTCTTATACCTTTAATCTTGACCTGAATATCACCTCTTAGGTTTAGAAAGGAGAGCACCTACACCTTATAGCCCTCCTTTAATCCATTATTTCAGAATCTCTTACACACTGTATCCACTGCTGCAAGACCATAATCCAGAATCTCAATTTATTTAAATGATTGCTAGAATTACTTTGAATATATGCCCCTTCAGTGACATGTATGAGACAAGGCATTGATATTCTGTACTACAAGACACAAATAATATTATACCTATAAAGTCATTTGGATTTGTGCTTTCTGCAAGAGATAACAGAATCATAAAAATAGTGATTGTTGAAACTGAGTATTTTTTTATCAGTAAACATTTGTGGTATAGACTAGACCAATATATGTGTTTACATGGAGCAATAAAAATGAGGGGGAATGGAAATACTGTGAATTAACACAGTATCACTGTGTTAATTATGTTACATATAACACAGGTAACATATAGCACAATGCTAGTTGTGTTACAAACTAAGTATGTAGAACTTAGACCACAATCTCTGGCACAGGATTTGATCCCACAGTACCGCAGAATACATAGACCAAGTTTTTCCAGACTTGTAAAAACAGGTGCTGGAAGAAGGTGAAGATGTCAATATTTTAAGGAAAAAGAAAAAATTGCACTGGCATTCAAACCCTCAAACCTTCTCAGAATTTAGAATGTACCCATCTTCTATTCTGTGAAGAATTTTTTTTTCAGAAAACTTAAACCACCTGTATTGTAAAGTGGATCTTAGCATAATTTTTTGTTAAAAGAGTTAATTACATTTTATGATCTGTTGAAACTGTTCTCTGACAAAGTGAAATGTTGTGAACTCACCTAGGATCTATTTTGGGCAGAAATTATGGAACAAGACCATTAGAGTTGTCTTCAAAATTTTAGAAGCTCAGTCAGGCATAAACTTCAGTTCTGAATGAATTAATTTCCTTTTTTTTTTTTTTTAAAGCATACTGTCAAAGCCATCAGAAAATCATGTTTATAATATATAGGTATAAAAATTACTATTATCATTTGTTAGAGAAAAGACTGCTTAAGGTGACACAGATATTAAATATTCAGTACCCTTTTAGAAGATCATTTTCACAATGAAAACTATTAGAAACTTTACTATTACAATGAAAAACAGAAGGTAAAAAAAAGAATTAGAAAAATCTAATTCTATTAGAACTTTAATAAAATAGCAGATATTTGTTTTTCTTACACTAAAGTGTTTTTAAGCTCGCACTGTTTTTACACTGAGAACTAATTTAATTAAGTTTAGATTAGAGTTTTTTGTTTGACAAACATTATGTCAGGTTCTGCCAGGTTCATAGCTTTCCCTTTTTATGTCTTACCAGTGTCATTTTCTTTAAACATGGTGGGACTGTGCTGAACTGCAGTAGGAATCTGGACACGCTTCCCAACAGACAGGCCCAATCCTGCAGCCGCATTCATACGTGCAGGTTCTCTGCTCCCTTGGAACTCCTTTGAGATGAGTGGAGCTCATGCAAAACTGCAAGGTAGTGGCTTAAGTTTTCTCTCATGATGGTTTTGAATATTCTGTGTTCTCCACAAACCCCTTAACACTCTTATGTTTCTGCTTGATTATTTAATTTATTTTTAGCAGCTTAAAGGCACATTAATTTTTTTCCTTTTTTTTTTTAAGTGATCAGTAGCAGATTGCAATTTTTGGCTGAAAAAGAGTCCAGCTTTCAAATATGACTGAGCATCATTTTTCTTTAAGTGGCCAGCTGTAGGGTCAAGAACCAAAGCACTGATTAATACTTTTTGCAAATTAAGATCATGCAATTTTCCCCAGTAGAGTTGGTGTCCATTCCTCTAAAACTCCACTTAAAACACTTGTTCCTACCCAGTCAACCAAGACTCTGTGTGCAGAACGCCTGCTAGAATCGTCTTGCCTGCCACTTACCGTCACAAAAAGATAAAACACATACTTCATTACGAGAGAAATTTTATACATTTGAGTTTAAATTACACAGGCCAGTTTCTATTTGGATTACCTGAATGTGCACTTCTGATAATTCTGATCTTCAGTGAGGATGCAGGTATGACAAGAAACGGACGTATTTGTCTTGCTTATCATATCAATTTCACATGATCTGCATGTGAAAGATAATGATTTAAGTCACTATGTCATTACTGATTCCAAGCAAAGCATTAAAGAATAGGGGTTTGGGAAAGGGAGTGGTTTCTAATGTGTACGGTGCTCTGTCTTCCTGCAATTTTTCATACCAGAGTACTGCTCTTGTCCTACTAAACAACGCAATACAGCAAGGCATTAACTTTTAACTTAACACTTAACTGCTATCTGGGGATATATTTAACCTTTATTAAATTTCAAAGGGATTATTTTATTCACTAACTATTTACTTCTCCCTAGGGCTGACCACAACAACCAAATACCCTTAAAGGCACAAATCCAATCTACACTACTATTTCAATGTGCTAGTTGAATGTGTTATGCATTTCTTAACATAACTCCTGTAAATCCATTAATGACGTCATGATATTTGATATCTTACTTAAAAACTTAGCTGATGTTTTTGGGGATTATGAGGCAACTGTCTGTTTCTAAGGAATGGAACAAAGTTCCATAAATTGGGCAAAATAGCTAAAACAGTTGACCCAAGCAAACCTGAAAGCCTCTAAAACAGGCTTGATATTCCAAAGCCGGTCATTGCTTCATGTTAGCACTATTTTTCTTGTGTCCAGGAATGAACTAAAGAGAATCACTGCTGCCTAGCACACTTGCAAAAAACAAGTGTGAGTTCAAAACATTATTTTTTTCAGATACACTTACCTGTTTCTAGAATTGTTTCTAATGAGTACTAGTGCAGAGCCTAAACTAACCTTTACAATGTATAAGCTTTCTCAGATTAACTGGTAGTGAACTCTATGGGAGACAATTCTTAACAAATAATCAAAAATAGAAATAGGTGCAAGCAGTCAGAAGAAATCTAAAGGAAGAGAAGCTGTAATACTCTTTAACTGTGAATGAGTCATGCTATATTTAGCTATTAATTCATGTGTACTTTAATTAAAGACAGAGCTGTATTGTTGTGGCTTGTTTTTTTTTATTTTTATTTACAACTTTTTTATTTGGAACTTTTTTAGCTAAAACTTACATTTTTCCATTCCAAATCCAGTAACTAGTTATGGGAAATGTCCTTGGATACACCTAGCAGGCTCATATCTCACAACATGGAGTACCGGGGTTTATGTCTGTTGTTTCATTTTTTTCTATTTTGAGTGAGGTAAGCTGTTATTAAGGTATTACCACCTTTACATTACACTACAGAAGTGCATAAAATATCTTAACTATGAACGCTTGTCTCTGAATAATATGCATGATATCTAGCTACAGCTCTGCTTATGAATCACATGTATGGGACTACAGAATGAATACTAAACATTCGTTGTTCACCACTTCCTTTGCTTATGATGCATCACAATGATGCAAAACTACTTCAGTTTTCTCCTCCCCATATTCAAAATGAATCAAATGAATGAAGATCAGTAACATATCATCTGCTTGCACTTCAACTTCACTGACACTATAGACCATACCCATTATGGTCTTTCAGGTCAATAATTCCTGAACTAAGAAGGATTAATAGGATTTATGACCCTCTTTTCAACTGCATGTAGCACAAGCAGTACTAATTATATTTCATTAACCTCTGTGGCTAGATCATGTTCTAATAATTTAGCCCTGTTATGGATTAATCCAATGTTTTACATGTTCAGTAAAGTGAACACACAAACAAAAGCTATATAAATAAATCCTTGTGGCCAAATCATGGCTGCTCTAATGAAGAAATACTTGCAAAAGAGCCACTGCTTCTGGAATCTCCCAAGGACTAGCCCATGCACCAGTCAGCTATATCTGGGCTCTTTGAGTGACTTATTCTCTAGTAAAGGAGGCATTGTGCGGCCTAAATGTTAGATAAATCAAATTTATTTGCATAAACTACAATGTTAAGTGAGTACTAAGCAAGTTGCCTTATAATGGTGAAGTCTGCATTCACACTTCAGGAGAAGTTAATGCCACAATTTTAAGAACTACTAGTAAACGTGTCTCTTAAATACATTTGGCAGACTGTGTATCTGGGAGGTATATCCACATTGCATTCTGATCCCTTCTACTCAGCCCCATCTCCACTGAGTTACTTCCAGATATCTCTGTTGCCAGAGGGAATAAGGGGTACATAGGAAACATAGTAGAGCTGTCAGTAATAATGGGATTACTTAGTATGACGGCCACCCCCCCACTCTCCATTCCGAAGCAGAGTTTTAGTGTAACCAATGTTGAATGTTGTTTCTACAGTCAAAAGAGGAGTGCTGCCTGAATTCATCCCAGATTATGTAAATTTCCAAGAAACAGGTGCTACCCCACAGCCACTCTTCTCCTGTGCTGTGCTTTCACTCCTTCTCTGCTGCAGTTACATATCAGCTCCTTAGTAACTGTGGGAGTTTTGCTTATTTGACTAAAAATTAAATTTATTCAATTTCAAATGAGTAAGGCAACAGATGCATTCCCTAATCGTGATGAATCTGGGATATGAAAATAAATTGACATGGGAACCATGATCGCTAAACTGATATGGAATTTAGAATTAATGTTTGTTATGAATGAAGCACTGAATGCTTTATGTTACTTGTATTTTTAATTCGGTGCTAATGTCAAACATTGTCAAATATTTGATTGCAATATATGTTCACTGAAATAAAATATAGCAAAATACTGATTGCAAACAGAATTAGAAGAGGTATTTTGAGGACAGTTTTGCAAACTAATTTTCTATGTGATGAGATACGGGGAATTATAATATATATATTAGAGATATATATTATTATAATATAATGTTATATATTATTATATATTATATATTATTATAATATTATAATTATTATATATTATTATAATATTATATATTATTATAATATAATATTAGAGAATTCTCTAATTGCAATCGGGTTTTGTAAAACAGCAACTTCTCTTACTCTCGTAATAGGTGGAGTAAGTTTTTCATGGAGCTATTTCTGTGCTCACAGAAAACCCAGAGACACCTTTAGAGTACAGCTCATGTAACCTGCTTTAGCCATTTACTTTAAGAACTGTGCTTTGCTAGCACTTTTTGTTCACCAGCTTTAAAAGTATTATAGGCTATTCATCTCATTATCTGAGAGCTGAATTTTGGAAGTAAGGTGATATACATCTCAGTGCACTATCTATTAAAATTACAAAAATATAGTTTTTTAATTTAAAGTAATTTAAACTTTTTTAATTTTTTTTTTTAAATACATATAAATTTGGTAGGTTGAACTAATCCTATGTACTTTAAAGCATAGAGAAAGATATCACTATCTGTTACTCAACTCAAGAAAGAAACTATTCCAGGCTTATTCACTATTTCTTCATTTGTTTCACCTGAAGACCTAAAGGAGTTACTTCTGATCTTCTACTGCCCAGTAACCTCATCATGCCCCTATCGCTTCCCTGACGGAGTAAATTCCCTGGGGTTTGAAACAACTGGATATCTACAATAGCATGTAAACCTAGGCTACGAACACAATAAAATGGTTGCTCAAGCTCTTCTCTGGTTTTACTCTAGCTCCGTGTTTACTCTCTGCTTTGTGCTTTCACCAGCTGCTTGCAAAGGCTTTACCCTTTCCAGTCTGCTTCTGCTCCTGCCTGAGATTTCATGAGTTCCTCTTTAATTAATTTTGAGAGATCTGTTTCTATGCTAATACTAAACCTATATAATGCTTACATAGACTCTAGCAGACCAAAGCAATCAGGAACAACACGATTCCTCAATTAATTAAAGGTACAGTATCATAATTTACTTGTGTGATGAATGGGACAAAGGACGTGTGGTTAAATGCATGATCTGAATGTTACAAATTCTTTCACCCTGCTAACTCATTTCTGCAAGTTATCAGGCAAAATAACCCTCCAAAAGCCCTCTTTTTCATACAATGAATCAGAAAGAAATTAGACTGATTGAGAAATGTCTTAATACTTCTTATTAGTGATCCAAGGACTTATTAGAACACTGCAAGTGACAGCTCCAGCAAACAGGCGACTTAACTTCCTTCAAGTTCTACTGAAAGGGGAGCAGCATAGAAAAAGGACATACTTAAATCTATATTTAAATTGAAAACTAAGATACACATTTAATCTAAGGATGGAAGTGCAGTCTGTATAAAAGTGAAGTTCGTACAAATTCCCTTTAACTGTCCCAAAGTTTTATAACTTTGATATTAGAAGTTTTATCATTGTTGCAATTTCTGAGACCCCAATAGTCTGCCAGACTCAGCTGCTTTTCCAGGCTGCTAATTCTTTTTGATATGAAATTACTGTTCAATCTAGATTAACAGTAATTCAGCTCACGTAGCACAGGCAAGTCCATCTGTTTCTAGAAGACAAAAAAGTGCAGATGTCAGTAGAACATAATGATAGAAGAACCATTACATTATGTCACACCAATGGTACATTTCAGCTAACATGAACTGTTTAATCACACCAATCTTCAGAGCTTCCTTACTGCTGCTCTCTGACATGCCAATTGAATCCAGTGTGAAAATGGGCTTACTGGAAGTGTAAGCACAATCTTTATATCATTTTGATTATAGCTTCCAAGCTCTTCATTATTCTTGGAGTATATATTATTTTTGGAAGAGCTGCTCCAATTTCTCCATTTCTTTGCTTTCCTTTGATGTTTTTTTTGTGGGGTCATTTTTTATATCTTTCATTGCCTGGGCTTTCTCCAGCTTTTATGTCTATTTCTGTTGAATACTAGCTACTGTGGACACTATCTGAAGTTTTATTTTTCCTAACTGCATTCCTTAACCAGAATTTGCACTTTGGTGGAGGTTGAAACAAAGGATTTCTGATAAAAAAACCCAACCAACCAACCAAACAAAAAAAAAACCCCACCAAGAAAATGCCAAAAAACCCCAACCTAACAAAAACAATTAACAGAATGAAATATCTTTGAATACTTGGATAGGTCCAGTGCAGCAGTCCTTTATTTATAGGGATACTGCAACAAATTGATCTTCTGGTTACAAAACTTGATTATTAGGCAAAACAGGAACGATTTCATTTCTGTCACCTATTGGTAGTAGGCAGATGCCCTATGAGCTACCATGTCTGAATAACATTTCTTAGCAGCCACATTCACTATAAAATGAACACATATACTCTTTTAACATCCTACATTTTTTTCTGATGTCCTCAAAGTAAACACATCCACTTTCAGAGTAACAGTGCTAAAAATATTCCAGCAGACAGAATAGCGTGTTGAGCCAACATATTTGGATAAAGTTGGAATTGCTTCTGCAATGGAAAATGATTAACAATCAACAATTAAATAACTGGAGCATAAGTGCTCTTTCACTGGGCATTTTCCATGATTTTAAATTTTAAATCCTGAGGCGATCATTTCAGTGTTCAGAACTATATTCTTCATTCTGGTGTTCCAGACATGAATATTATGGAGGCATAGAACGAGTAAGTGATTAAATCTTCTTATAGGCCATTCAGATAGTTCTGGTGGTAGCTCATGCAGAACCTCTAGTTTCCTTTAGCATGTTTTGCTCCTAGTGATTTTTCAGTTTCCAGTTGATACTATTTGTTGCAGGCTCACTAACGAATACTTCATTTCACCTGATTCCACATATCAATCACATATTTATACATATGCCTAGATCCCATAATTTCATCTGCCTAATCTAAACCAAGGCAATACCTTTAAGAGAAATATACTGTTCTGGATCATGTGTGAATATCCTCAATACCCTGACATCTCAACTGTGATTGGATGTCTGTATTTAAATTAGTGAATTGAAACCTAGATCTTTACTTTCTGTCACAGGAGCTTAGACACCTACCTCACATGTTGCTATCTATCTAAACTTATGTATTTATACTTTTGAGCCAGATCACGCCTTTAATTTACTCTCTGAAATTTTAATCTAAATAGCTACTCAGATTGCTTTGTGTTTCTACACTTGCTTTAACCCAGCATTTACTGAAGCCAGAATATGTGCAGATATTGAAACAACTCCTGTTTTCCCTTTCATTTACAATATATGAATTTGATTATGATTTATTTTTCACTGCAACCCTGTAGATAAGTGACTTCCTATTGAGTTAATCATAATTTTCATTGTGAAAGCAAAAAGATCTTAAATGCTTAGATAGCATGAGACAGTACCTTATTTCCATGGCAATTTTAATGCTGGGGTTTGGTTCTGTGATTTTTTGATTACAGCTAACTTTTTTTTGCCACAAAATTATTACTTTGTCTTAGCAGCAGAAGCCTTCCTTTTAGCTGCTACACTTAAAGTGAGCATATTGCCACTTTCCTCCTTTCTTTTTCTGGAACAAACTGAAAAATATTTAACTTTCTCATTATGTGTAGTGTGTTCATATTATTTATGCACGTGTTAATCTTCCTACTTTTGCTGTTGAATTGTTATAGATGTTGGTGACTTCACAGTTTATTAGGATTTTCTCTCTTGTAATGTCACGGTTTCAGCCAAATTTACCAAAACCAGATTGACAGATGGCCCTTCCCCCCCAAAAAAAAGAGACGAGAGGAAGAGATAAGGAGATTTAGAAGTTTAGAATGAACTAAACTACTTTAATGAAGAAATTTAATATTAAACTAAAAAAACGAAGAAAATAATAAAATAGGTACAATATATACAAAACCGTATAAACTCCCAGGATGATGTCACTGGCAGGCACTGGGGAAGTCCCAGATTGGACTCAGCAATAGATGGGAACTAGGTTCCAGCTCTGGAGTCAGGAACACACAGATTGGGATCAAACGCAGATAAACAGACAGAGTCCTCTTCAGACATCGGCCATTTAAGAAAGAGAGTTGACCCTTTGATCCCTCAGCTTTTATACTGAGCATGGGGCAGATGGGATGGAATACCCCAGTTCGTCAGTTTTGGGTCACCTGTCTTGTCCGCTCCTCCCCACTGGTGTGATCCCCTCTACGCTTTTCCGTTTCCGACCCTCTAAGGGGGCAAATAACGAAATTGGCTGACTTCGGTTGTTATAGCAGTAAGTATAAACAAGAGCCTCTCTGCATACCATTCCTTGGCATGTAGCACAAACATTGGTCTTATCACTCTGAGAACGAGCAGTTTTCTCTACAATACGCTGTTAATTTCAGAGAGTTAGAAGAGGCCTAGCTAACATGTAAAATTACTGAACAGAAAGTTGGTTCTGTTTTACTTCAAACCCGGGACATGTAAAAACCCAGTAATATCTGTGAAAGATTCTAAAGCTATGTGAAACTGGCAAGTGTATTTCTATTCAACATGAACTGCATAGAGTAAGAGAAAATTTTTAAACTCTAGAGCTCTGTTCCACTTCTAAAACATTTATTTTTCGATGTAACTTCAAAAAAATGCCTTATCCTGATAGCACAGCTAAAGAACTTTGAACAGTGATATGATTTGCTCAAACAATTACTGTTGTTGTAGTACAAATGAAACTATTTCACACATAATTACAGTAAGAAACTTTACAAAAGAAAGACATGAGCTAGACAGACACTTTTTTGAGATAGACAGACATTCTAGCTGAGAACGTTTAATTGTTAACATTGAATGCTTAAGGTTCCAAAGAAATCTAAATAAGAAATAAGAAATATTGCTTCTTCTAAAAATTATTAATTTTCATAAGGACAGTCTTGGGGCTCACAAGCCAGGAAATTACTTCAAAACTGTAGCACAAATAGAGCACAAGCAGTAACAGTCTGCATGTAGATGGCTTTAGTCAACTCCTGAACTATCCTCTACTGAGCAGAGAAGCTAAATCATCCTCTATTTATTCACTACTTCTCTCTAATGAGATTGTCAAAAAAGGTGACAAATACCATTAATTGTTATGGTGCTGCTTATGTTTTGGGAAATTAGACTAAGACTGCCTACACTTGGTGGCTATCAAATGACAATGACAGTATTGAAAGAAAGTACTTTAACTTTCATATTTCTTGAAAATTGCAAGCTTAACATTTAGCTACTGTGTTTACTACAACACAAAGAACAAACACTGTGAATAAATTTTGCTTTTCAGACTGCCAATATACATACTTCTTTCTTACAAACGCACCTTAGAAAACCTGTAAGGATTAGATTTAATTTTTTAATCCCTGTAGGTGGTATCTCAAGATGTTTAGATGGTTTTTTCTCACGTTTAAATCCTTATTTGCAGTGTTAAAGTTTATACACTGAAATAACAGCAAAAGAATCCCAAAGATGTTTGCATTATATTCGGGATAGGAGGACGTAGTAGATATTCAGTCCAACAAAGCTGCTGATCTGAAAATCTTCCAATAAACCGAGAAAATCAGAACATGACTGTCTCATTTTACTTTATAAGTGTTTTCCTCAGAAACCATTCAAAAATCAGATAGAAAGAGAGGGGAAACCTCAGAACAGTTCTTCCTCTGTTTTACCCTCTTTTGTTTTCCAAGCTTTTCTATTTTAGAAAAAGCTGAGAAAATCCCCAAAGAATTCTTGAAAATACCGGCATTTCCTAAGCACTGTTAAAGATAGACTGTCTCTCATTTTTCTGTCCCATCAGGTAGAAATATTTACTTTGTGAGAGGATGAGGTGGAAGTATTAAGTTTTGCACTAAGTTTTAACTCTGGGAGAAAGCAAATGCTGACACTTGACTTACTTTTATTGAGATGCTACTACTAGTACTAGAGAGAAAAGAAAAAGAAGGAAAAAACAAAACAAAACAAAAAACAAAAACAAAAACAAAACCAAAACCACCACTGACAAAAGTACAGTAAATACTAAGTGAAGTGTTACAAAACAATGAAATTGAAATTATGAAATTTCATGAAACATTTTAAGGCATGGAGCTTCACTATGCATAATTTTAACATTAAATAACTCCTGGACATTTAGATCTTGCATATAAATGATTAACAATAATTACTATTCATATCTGTGTTGGAAAAAGCATTTTTGTGCATGTTTGCAAACTGCTTGTAATGAGCAGACAGCTTTTACTTGACGTGAGAAGGAAATTGCAGAATGCAAAAGATCTGATGAAGGGGATTATTTCCCACTATTTTCCTTTGATCAGATTTTAGTTTGGAATTAAGCTAATACCCTTTTTCTAATCTTTAGGTGATTGTCAGCAAGTATAAATTCTTGCATCTATCCCCAGCCTTCATAATTTTTTTCAGAAAATAGATATTTTTAATGTTTTAATCTCCACTGATAAATCCTTCATCACATATGCTGTTCTTTGAATTCCAGCAATTTCCTAATATTCTTGAGCCAAAAGATCTTACAAGAGCTGATAGTAAAGTCCTTGTGAAGTCTATTGACAGTTAGGTTCTAATCCAAACCCCACTGCAGATGGAAAACACTTCACTGTGACTTCAGAAGCCTCCAATGATGACATCAAATGGGGCTATGGCTTTCTTAAGCTTTCTTAAAAGCTATTTCTTGTTATATAAACCAGAATTACCTTATTTCACCATTGTTCACTCACATGAAGCCTTTTAGATAATTTTAATCCCTCTATCATTTGTGAATCTGTCTTACATTTTCTGATCTGTACAATTGTTTTATCTTTTACCAGAAGTATTGATTTCTGGTGTGTTTTTTTTTTTATAAAATCCCACTTAATTTCATTTTTTATCGAATTCAGTATCAGGCTAAGGAGAGATATTATAATGAAGTCCCTTAAACTGAAAAAATTTTGTCTGAATTTAATGGTGTGTTTATCTCTTCAGAAAAGGTGAGTGAAAGAAAGACAGAGTGAAGGAGAGACATATATCTGTATTATTTCATATTTCTCACTGGCATTTAAACATAATTTTACAAATTAAATTTATGTTTATAATTATATGTATCTATATTTTCAAATTGTGAAAATTAGCAGAATTATTTAAAGTTTTAAGACTTTTTTTATTATACATCTTGTTTGAAAGCAGACTGAAAAGCAATCTCTGAAATTATATAAGATCTATTATAATTTAACAATGGTGCTTTTTTTCTTACATATTTCCTACTCAATACTTTAATATGGACAAAAGGATATATTTATTTGCCCTAATATCAAAGAGAGGGAAAAAAAGCCTGAGAAAGTTGAAATGTTTTCTGGTACTAAAACTCCAAAGCTTCAGGAAGTTTCTTTATTACTTAGTACTGTATGTTCTAATCAAGCATAAAACAGGGAAGTGACTACTATCAAAGGACCCATAAAAAGAGTTTATGATGTTTCAGATTCAGACAACATAAAAAAGGACATATTCAAATTAGAAACACTATTATAAAGTGTGATTCTATAAGGAATCTCCATAACAGACTTAATAATGTGATTAAAGAGACAAAGTAATAGCAATATACACAAGTACTAATTAGAACATTGAAACTATTACGCCTCATGTGGGAGACAAGCAATAAAATTCAAAGAATATTTGTAAGAAACACTATCAGACTAGCTTTTAAGTTTCCTACTGCCTCAGGCTGATTATGTGAACTTGTGGCATGTGTCGAAAATGTTTAAGCCAATCCATTTGGCCTGGTAATGTTCCCTTCTCTCAGTGCATTTTGTATCATTATATTAAGATATGGTTTGGCTAAACTACTTTTCACAATGGGCCTATTTGGTGGTGTTAAAAGATTCAAAACGTGTTGCTTTTTTATTCAAGAAAGATATATTGGTTCAGTAACATCATTCCATTTCTTAAAAACTACTTGCTTTCTTTTTGCTCTTGAACATATTACAGCTTTGGATGCCTGAGATAAAATACCTTAACTGTGAAAGGAAATACTTGAATAAATATTTAAAATATTAAATGCTAGGTGAAATATCTAATAGTTAGAAAGTCTCACTGGATTTTGATTTGGATCAATATATCAAATAACTGAATAGAAATAATTCTTAAAAAGCTAAAGAACTCCTCCTTTCTACTTCTAAAACCCACAAGGGTGATTCACACAGAAAATGTAAAGCAATACCCGAAACATTCAAAACCATATATTGCATTTTTTGGAAACAGTTACTACTAGTTAAATGTGCTTTTATTTCAGTGAGTGTATATATTACCATCAAATTCACTGAGAATAAAATGAAGTCTGCATTGAAGACTTTGTAATATATTAACAGTAAGCTTCTCAACCTGAATATAAGGAACTAATATATTTCAAAAGTGCTGAATGTCCAACATTTCGCTTCACAAGTGTCTTCCTCTGAGCATATTAATCTGTATTTATAGTATATCAGGACATAACTGACTAAAGCAGATTTCTGTAGACAATACCCCACGTTTGAAAACACAGGTACCTAAAGTGTACTTGAACAGAGAAATAGAGTGATCATGTTCTTCTATGCTATTGCTATACACTTTTTAATTGAGCTCAATCCTTGTTTACCTTTCATAATATGTAGGGAAATTTTCTATTAGTAAGTGTCTATAGCATTTACTTTAACACTAAATCACTTGAATTTGTATAACACTTCACCATGAGCTTCTTTTCCTTCCTTTCACTTCCTTTTCTTTTCACATTTTTCATAGAATCATCAGAGTTGGAAGAGGTCTCTAGAGATCATCTAGTCCAACTCCCCTGCCAAAGCAGGATTGCCCAGAGCACATTACTCAGGACTGCACCCAGGCGGGTCTTGAAAATCTTCAGAGAAGGAGACTCCACAACCTCCACAACCTCCCTGCACAGCCTGTTCCAGTGCTTAAGTTGTGATCAGCTTGAACTCATGATCAATAGTCTTTTCTTCATTTCTGGAAAATAGTATTTCAAAAGACTTTGAAGTCCTTTAAAGCAGAGACCACATTCAATCATAACTTCTTTGAGATTAATATTGTCTTCACTGCTTGATTTCAAATACTTCCTTCATGAACCAGTTCTTCAACTATAATATCAGCCTGAAATTGCAATCAAACACTGAATGTTGGTGTGTTGGGTTTTTTGAAGTGGTTTATTCATTCAGGAAGAGAAAAAAAATTAAAAAGGCAATGGCTACTCAATGAAGTTGTTAGGAAAAATGGTCCAAATTACATTAATTCAGCATTTAGCAGAAAATTAGGATAATTCATAGAAACACATTCCTTCTATTTCACCTTCAGTTAAAAATAACTCTTACAATATTCTGGTCGTGACTGAATGAAACATGAGCCCCCACAGATATTCAAAACACATTTTATCTTTTGTACAAGCTGTAGTGACTGGAAGAACTGACTTGACTACAGCCCCATAGTCTCAAGGCAAGTGAATTATATTCACTTTAGAATTTGCACACTCACAAAATGTCATAATCTATATGATTATCATATATTATGATCTATAAGGTTACTTTCATATATTAAATAGTATTTTATTGATCAGCTAACAATTACTGTTTAAACTGCCACTTTCCACAGCACCACTAAATTTGACTCAGTTCGAAGGAAGATGACCTCTTTTACTCTAAAATGTATTTGCCCAATTATTTTTAAACTACTTCTACTACACTAATGTTAAAAGGTTTAATAAATCTCATTCCGCTATCAGAAACATTAGCAACAGCCATTGTGCATGTTTATTTTAACCCTCTAAGGCTTTCCTGCACAGTATTTCTACTCAATTTTTTCCTCCACCATTCATTATTAAAATAAATTGCTCTGGTATTCAGCTCAGCTGCAGGCAAAATACTTCCATTGCAGGTGCCTATCAACTTTTTAAATCAATTAAGTTAATTGACAGCAGCTTTAACCATTTTCTTAATTATGACTGCAACCAGTTTTTTACAACAAGGCCCCCTTCCGCCCCCAAAAAACCCCAAAACTTTAGTTAACAAAACAAACAAAATAATAATAAAATTTCACAGAAGGGACCCTTTCCCTGAGAACTCTCATTGCTAAATAGGCTCTAAGGAGGAAATCTATAGAGAAGAAAATCTGATGACAGAACAATTCTGTTTGGAATCACTTTGGAGCATTTTATCAGTTCATTTCAAAGCTGAAAACCATGTCTGAATTAGAATCAGCTGCAAACTACATTAATGATGATTCAGTAAATGGCATTCTTCCTCCTGAGTAAGTTCAGAGCTGGGATAATGTTAAAGAGTAATGTCTTCCACCCTAAGCACAGAGGAAACAATGCTTTGCAAACTGTAAAAGGATTCTTCACGTGATATTCCTGTTCCTTGTGTCAGTATTTCCATCTTTGCTTTTCTCCAGGTTTTTCAGCATGCCCCATTCCTGTATATTGCAAGACTCTCTGTAACATAGTCTTTTCTGCTGAATGGCCATACCAGACTGTGTAAGAGTAATAGAATTTCTGTTAATTTTTTTTTTTTCAATTTGTTTAGAATGTGTTTGAGCAAAGTACTAAAGTATTCTGGTGTAATCAAGATTAGCAGGAATCAAAAAATGTAAATTTCCATTCTGTGAAAAATTTTAATATAGGAAGAACATCTGGATGAACATTTCCTTCCAATTTTCTCTAGTTCAGATGAGAAACAAACTTTTTTCCTGAAGTGAAACTCAATATTTTTGTTTCAGTTTGAGCCAGTTAAGCTTTTATTTTCAATATTATCATTTTAATTCATGCAGTTTTATATCTGAAGTGAAGTTCTAATATTATAGTAGTAAAACCAGTATTAGATTTTAGGAACATAATATCAAACGTAATGTATACATACATCATCATTATGAAATAAATAAAAATGGAACTGTCAAAATGAAGCATTTTGGCTTGATCAAAGCATCATATCTTGACTTTGCATTGCAAAAATTCCTCTAAATTAACGACCCCCTACAGATTATTTAGATCACACTGAAACTGAATTTCTTGATGGAGGATTTCCATCAAAAATGTTATCAAGCAGGGCTAGCAAAGAGGCAGCACTATAAGGTCAATCAAGTGCTTAGCAGACCTTTTTATTATTAGGTTGGAGGTGCCATACGGAGGCTGGCTAAGAGTGACAAAGAGCTGTGGACTGTTCTTACTTTTATTCCTTTCCTCCTAGCAGGCTCAGGCAGAACTGTAACAAGCTAACAATAGGGTGACTTAGGCATATTTCTGTAGTATGCAATTCTCCAAGCAAATTTAATGCTTATGTAATCTAACTCAGCAAGACCAGGATTTTGATTTTCCATTGCTTACGTGAATCACAACAGGAAAGAATTCCCTTAAATAAGGTAATTTTCAATTAGATCATTAAGAACCCTTAGGGTTGTCTGCTGCATATAGAGATACTGTGATTTGAAAAGAGAATGAGAATATTCATGTCTACAACTATTTGTCGGGGCAGTACTTATAAGAGTAAAGAATGTATGGTAGAGTCATAAACCTGAGCTTATATGTTTTTCAGAGAAATATCACCTATGCATTCTTACTTAGCTTTCATCCAGTAATAATACAGAGCTATCTTTGTACTGATGGAGAACACATGACAGTTAAAGCATACATATTGGCTATCGTTAAAAGTTGATGGGACAGTTTTGCAGAAAATAACTCATTGATCATAACTACATCTAAAGTCATTATCCATTCCTGACAATTTTATGAGAAAAATTATAATGATTTATTTTACAAAAATCTATGGAATAATTCCAAGAATTTCACATAAGTATATTTAAGGAAAGGCTTATGAGGAAAGCTTATATTATGAAACAAAGGTTAGGTAATTACAGCAACACAAGAATTACCTCTGCATTTTGCAAAAAAGAGAACGAAGTGCACAAAAATGATTGGAATTTGTTTGTTTACTTGTTCTTCAAACCTTATTCCATTTTTTACGGTCTTTGGTCAAGCATACTTTATAATACATCACATGTTCATTATAATTTTCAGTAAACAGTCAGTATGTGTTGTTAAAGATGTTCTGAAGAGTGAAATTCCAACTTTTTTACAGAATTTGTATCACTGGGTGGCCTTCTAATGATTGTAGGTTTCCAGCCTCTAATGCCAGCAATTTCATTTATTAAATTTTTTTATAGTGTAAAGTATTTTGACTTTTTTGTTGCATTTGTATTTGGGTGTCTGGAGGTGGGAATGGCTAAAAGATCTATAGATTTACACAACAGCTTGTGAAGAATTATTTATTTTGCGACAGCCAAACAAAAGGTGAGGGTAGGTTTTTTGTTTTGGTTTTGGGTTTGGTTTTTTTTTTTTTTTACATTATTATATTTATAAACATTACAGCCCTTTTTAAACAAGTTAAATGTTAAGACAAGAACAGCAGTCTTGTTGGACTGATAGTATAGTACCTTACCCCATATTCAGTCATGCCTTTCTTTTTTCATTTCCAGAGAAGAGAGGATTTGATCTGACAGATTCCACAATTCGAGTTCCCACTGAGTTTAAAAGGAATTTTATACGCAGAGAGTCTACAACTGAAGCCACGTGTTCCTGAAGCCTGTGATCTACATAAAAGGGTGGGGAGACAACAGCAGTCAATATTTTAAAGGAAACATGGCATATATTAAATACTGAGTGTTTCAAAGTACATGCATTAGTCATTCATCACTCCTGCCTCTAGGTGTCCAAATCTTAGCCATCTAGTCTAGGCTTCTCATTTAAATTTCTTCTGTTTGGGGAAAGAGAAAAAAAATAATCTCCAGAGACAGATTGATTCCCTTCTAAAATGACTTTAGAAAAGCTAGTATAATAGTAAAATCTGTGAGTGTAGTTCCATGCTATATTATTTTTCTAATATCGCAGTTGGTCCACAAGGTTACCACACTCATACGCTTGTTCCTGGTTCCACACAGTCACTTACAGTCCTCAGAGTTGTGTTCAGTTAACTTTTTAAGGGAGGACTCCAGAGGAAGGCTTGCTTTTGTTTATAACTTTCATGATTCCTACTCCAGTTTACATCGTGCTCAGACAAAAAGTTAATTCAGCTGAAGCTGTGAATCATAGTAGAAATGCCAGGACCATCCAAAAATTCTGGGGAACCTCCTGAGCTGCCTTTGTCCATGTCACAGAAATTTATTTAGAAAATTTTTCTCTTCAAAGACTATGAAGAAGCGACCAACTGTGTTTTTGTCACTATGACTATTATTATTGTCAATAGGGTTAATAAAGAAAGTACAGAACAAACGCAGTATACTTTAAGCAGAACTTTTGATGTGGTTAGTCTATAAACTTTATTTTTCCTGCTACTTCAGTCATGTACAATAACAGAAGTGTTTAGTAAATATGAAAGAAAAAACCTGCTATTGTTAATTATACCATGAATTGAGTGTGACAGAACTTACTGTTTCTGAAAAATCTAAAATTGGGCCACTGTTTAACTAGAAAATCATTTTCTCCAAACTGAGTCCTGCTTTACACTCCTGCTCACTGCTACGACAAAATCCATCACTGACAGTGACTACCACTCTTCTTCAGTTCCAAGGAATGATAGTATAGCCCATTTTTATTACACCTCTGCAATAAAGCACTCTCATTTTTTAAACACTTTCATTTCCACCAATGTGTTTTTTCCAAAATTTTTTATTACATGCTTGCATCATAGAAGCATGGCAAATTCTAAATAACATGTATGTTTCAGTGTATGTATCAATGTATGTTTTGCAAATGCCTGACATTTAGTGATCTAAAAGATTTTCTGCTTTCAGCTGCATTACAGATTGTTCTAAAAAAGTTGGTCAGCTGTGGCATTTGGCTCTTCATTAAGCAGTCACTGAGTTTCTTCAGGTTGAAAATCCCACCCCCTGTCTTTTTCACAGCATCTGCTCTATGGTAGAATCACTCAACAATTTCTTACAGATACTTTTTTTTTTTTTTTTTAATTTATCAGGTTTATTTGTATAATATGAGTCAATTAAATTTGCGTAGAGCAGATCTCCACTATTGGGATTCTCTTCTCTGAGTCTTTCAATTTCCCTATAGGGTTTTAATACCTGATGATGATTGTTTTTTGTAATTAAGATTTAAGTACCCAATCCCCTAAGACTTGTCATACAGAGAGCTGCCACTCAAGTGTTCAGCAACCCTTTCAGGCGCACCCTCTCTTTGTCACACTCTTTTTCTAGCAACCGAGAGTTTCGAAGAAAGCCTTTTGTTGAGCAGTGCTGTATTTCATCCCACATATTTTGCTAATCCACACCATACCCGAGCTCCAGTTTACCTCAAACTACTAAAAGGCCAAAGTGATAATGTCTCTTTTAGCAGCTGCCAACAGCACGTCATGGGCATGAATAAGGCTTCCATTTGACTGTGTAAAATGAGAGACTGCTCTGTCAATTCCACAGCTTATTCGTACTGTAAAAACTATAAAAAAAATCTAGTAACCTGAAAATCAAAGTTATAGATACAGATTTGGTTCTTGCATAGGTCCACAATTCATATAACAAGAAGCATGGGGCCAAAGTCAGAATGTTTGTGTTTGGTTTTTTTTCCCCCCATTGTTTCAGTCAAGACATGAAGAGAGGCAGGGCAGATGCAGTCAACAGCAGCAATATGCAAAGGGAACTAGAGGTCAGTGAATCTGTATGAAATCCTGATCAGTGATGCCAGTCATGGTTTCATACCACGTAATTTGGCTTCTGACATGCCAAGTAACACTTAAATGCTAAAATAAGGTGTACAGAAAAACACTTTGGTTGAAGTACTCTTTTAGCCCATAAAGAGAACAGAGGTCATCAGCACCCAGAAGTTGTGACCTGGATTCATCCTTTCTTCCCTGAGATCCCCAGTTGTGCCAAGAACATAAGCTACATCTTATTATCTAACATTGTGGCATAATAAAAATGTATCACTAAGCAAAACTGATGACACTGAGGACCAAGTACTCATGCTATATGCATCTTGGGAGGCTTTAATTCCAATTAGCTCTAAAATAGTCCTGCAGACTGAATATCCACTAGTGTTTGGGTCATGTTAGGTTAGTTTCTAGTGTGCAACTTTTAGTTTACTTTCACCCAAAAGGAAGCCAATCATGTAGGCTTATACTATATTGTGGTTTGAACCAGAACTAAAAATATAAGATTCTTTTCAGAAGTGTGCTCCTGATCAAAAGTGAAAAGCTATTGAAGGCATATCCATAGTAAAGGCTAGAGAGAATACATAGCAAGGAAAAAAAAAAAAGCTATATTTTTAAATCTCTTAAACTTGGATCCCCACAGACGCTGTGGCTGTGTCATCACTATCAGCTTTTTAAAATCCCCAAATAGAGTATTAATAAAGAATTTCAAAGTAGCTAGATTGATTTAATATATCCCTTCCTGTTTTACTTTTAATTTACCATGCCACTAATCTATCAATCTAATCCTACACTCATAATTATTTGTTGACTTTAGTAGAGAGAATTAATTCTTTACATCTTTCAGGCTCTTTAAATGATAATATATTTCAAATTTAAAATTACCATCAGGGTAGCAGGGCTCCAGGGGAATGCATGAAAACACCTCCTTTTGTTTGATAGAACCTTTAGACATATCACATGCTATTCATAATGAGTTGCCTTTATCCAGATTAGATTTAGAAAAACACTTCTTTTTTTTTTTTTTGGTCACAGATTTTGCAAACAGAGGGTATCTAATTAGAAACAAGTTACATATTCAGCACTTAGTGTCAGTGCTTTAGTAGCAATGTGATAAAAAAACTAAGACTAACCCAGGGGAGATCCAGAGAATCTGTGCCAACAGTGTTCATGGCTTCACAAAGCACTCAGTCACAAACTGTCAAAGAGAAAAAAAATGTATGTAAGTTTGTGTATAATATATTTTGTTGAAAATATGCTAAATAGCATAGCATATGATTTATCTTAATTGTCACTCTCTTCAATGGAGTGTGTCATTGATCTTACTTTTCTTCCCAATGTGTATAACTTGTCTTTGTTATTTCACTGTGAATTAGTTGCTGGCTTAGTCCTAAATTCAGTCCTGAGCTATTCTTAATGCTGTTTACACGTTCATTTTATATAATGAACAAAGCAGACAAATCAGAACTCTGGATAAAAATCCTTATCTTTAAATAGATGTGGTATTCCTTCAACTATCTGCACCGTGTTGTTCAAGAAATTACCCTATCTAAATTCTTGAAATCAAAATGGTTCATTTCAGACAGCCTTTAATTTACATAAGCCTGTCCACTGAAGCAGCAAGAATGGAATTCTTCTCACCTAACTTTGAATGTTTGTGTATAACTGAACTGTCTTCTTCTCATACACAGCCTTTAGAGACTTTGTCTGTTTGTTCCTGTCATGAATGACTATCCTAGCAAAAAGATGAACTGCACTCATTACTCTACATGAAGTTGTATGGAAAGCAGCTATAAAGAAAAAGATCTCATGTGCTCATGTCTAACTGGAGATTTCTAAATTTAGGACAAATGAAAACTAGCCAAAAATCTGTCTCTGAAGTGCAGCTGCTGCAGCAGTAAGGCTTTGAGTCACAGCAAGATCACAGCAAACTCTTCGGCATTCTAAATGTGATTCAATGTCAGTGTAATTAAAAATTCTTTGGTAGTTTATTTAAAAAAGGAAAAAGTTAACATGACTTTCCATGAAATAACATGTTTTATTGGTTTGGGTTTAGGGTTAGTCTTCTTGAAGAATTAAATTCATCTAGGTGATGACTTGAGAAGAGTCAAGACAAGTCCTAAAATCAGAACATTTGAAAGCAATAGTGGGTATGGAAAAAAATGAGAAAATCAAGAAAAATAAATTTTTATGTTAATTAATTCATGGCAACATATTTTCTTCTTAATTACTTAAAACTTTGTTACTCCACATGACTATATTTTTCATTTATTTCTCAATGTTTAAAAGTATAACGTAAAATACATATTTAACATACATAGCCCAAAGCACACAGACTTTGTATTTGTGCATAGGTATTGTACAAACATTGATAAGGACAGAAATTTTATATTCAAGATACCTTTCTGAGAAAAAGGAACAGCATTTTTCTCTTTTAAGTATTACATAAGATAACCTGTGCTTATTTCAAAGTTAAAATTAATGATCAATGCATATTTCTTACTAAAAATCAAAAAAAAAACCAGAAAGAAAATAAACTTGTTTTAGATTTTTTGTTTATCTAGAGTTTAAGATAATTTAGCAGTTTATACCAGATTAGAAGTATCAACTGCTTAATCCTGTGTAACATTGTCTGTTACACATTTGAAAATGAATGTATCACTAAACCTGTTTCACATCACCTGCCTGTGCATTTCAGGTGGTGGAATAGCAAAACAGTGAATGGCAACATACAAAACACATTCAGTGACTTGCAAGAGATCAAAACAAAATCCTCTAGTACAAAATCTTTTTTTTTTTTTGGTGTGTGTCAAAACCACCTTTTAATGTGGAATAGACATCTTTTATTATACAGCCTGTATGGTTTTGGTTTGTTAGGGTCTTTTTTTCTCCTCTACAGATGGTCTTTATGGAAATATGGTAAGACCCTAAATATATGATGCATAAAGTTAACACTCAGTTCCTACAACTTCATTTCCAGTCTTCTGTAGATCCACAGAAGAGTAAAAAGTAATGAAACAGGAAAGCCTTTTAAATTAAAACCATTGCTGTTTTGTAACTTAACATGTATTTTCACCTCAGTGTAATTCCACCATGTGAAACATAACAAAGAGCTATAACTAAAAATTCCAACCTCATATAACAGCGTTATGAGAAAATATTTGTGTTTTCTCTTAGGCAATCCAGAACTAATTCTCACAATGAAGGTCTTGCTAAATTGGTACTGAAGTATATGAAAGACAAAAACGTCACAATAGATAAAAGGACACCAAGAAATTTAATTTACAAAACATTTACCATAAATTAAACTAAATGTTAGAAATGCTTAGGCAATACAATTGTCTTCAGGTAAAACATTCTGCCAGTTATTCATCTAACAAGCAGAGTTAATCTTACCAGGAGATTTTAAAGACTAAGAAAGGTTTAAGAGGCTGTTCTAAAGCTTTAATAGGAAAAAGGTTATAAATGTATGTTTTTTCCTTACGTTTTCCTGAGAAGTCCTAAGGCTGTTGATGATTGAATTTAAATATTCCCCAAACTTTATGAAACCTCAAATCTAAATTTTGCACACCTATGACACACCCCCGCCCCAAATAAAACCCCAAAAAACCAAGTAAAAGTTTTTCATTCTGTTGAAGTAAATGCATTAACTCTAAAATCTTTGGGCTTCATTTTCTTCCAACAGCTGAGGAGGGGGAAATGGGAGATCGAACATGGGCTGGTTTACTCCTCAGAAAGAGGAGTATTAGGAGCTTTAATCTGTTTGTTCTCTTTACTCCTCCTTAGTTGTCCTTTTGAGTACTGTTAGAAACAAGATACTGGGCTGGATAGGTCTTTGGCTTTAATCACTACGATCATTCATATTTCTTTATGTTCCTACCACATTTTGGACTTAACAAATGAAGTGAGGTTTTGTAGGGACAGACAATGTTTTTGGAGTAGCAGATGTAGAAATTTGAATAAACTTTGACTACACAAGACCTTCTTCAGAAGCTTTGAAAAAGTTTTGAGTACTGAAAAGCTTCTTCAGAAGAAAACACTTCAAAGTAAATTTAATTTAAGAACAACTGTTTTAAGTTGAAATCAGAAAAAAACGTGATTAGTAGCTGAAACTGAGGGATAAATTAGGAAGGGAAGAGAGGGAAACTAGATGAAACATTAGTAAACTAGATGGAAATTATTCAAATATTCCTTTCCAAAATAAAATGTAGGGTCATCGGCCCCAGGTTAGGCATTTAGCTATTCTGATATCTCTTATAAGCACTTCTGGATGACAATACACTGACCTATGTTAGAATGAGATAGAAGTCCCTCTGACTATATATACCTAATTTTTAGACTGGACATTGAAATGCCTCTTGTAAGTATGCACCTTAGTCAGTATTCTCAGTTCCTCCCTTCACACAGCAGACATAAAAAAGAACAGAGCAGCAAAGAAATAGTTTCCATGTGCCATTTAAGTTTTAACACCATTTGAAAAAGTTCTGTATTCAGAAAGTACAGGATTCTCCAAATGAAGTAAAAGGTAGAAAATAATGCTTTTCTTGGATCAGGATAGTCTCTGTTCCTAACATAAAGCAACTAATGAATAAAAATATTTAGGAAAACAAGATTAAAGTTTTTGCTTTACAGCAGTCAATCTGAAAACTTGAACTTTGGTATTATCAGTTCCAAGCAAGCTTCTGGGTTACTGGTTCCTGGAGAATGAGCACAGTTCTCTTTTGTAATTCAATTCTCTAAAAAGGACTTTTTTCTGGGAAATATATTTTGTATGTTGAAGTCTAAGACACTGTTAAAATAGAAGAGAGCTTCAAATTTGCTAGGGCTTTACAAAAGGGACAAAATAGCCTCATGAGTAGCAGGGCCCTGGCCAGGATCACCATACAGGGGTTCAGCTGCTGAAACTTCCTCCTCTAACCCTTATAAATCATTACAAGTCAGATATAAATTTTGCTGTCTGTAAATAGATGCTGGAGACTCTGACCTCTTTTTAGTACATGGAAGAACTCTGTAATAGCAATAATAATTCTTGCTTGTAATACTAGTGCAAAAATTATAGGCCATATTTTCATTCCAGGATATGAATGTTTTTGATGTCCCTGACAACAGAAGTGTATAAAGATAATTTACTTCCTACATGAATAAAAAGTACTAATACAGAGTATTTGCTTTCCTAGGCAGTACACTGGATGTCCTAGCTATCAAAAAGCTGACCTAGTTGATTGACATGCAAGTAATGTTTTTCTGACAGTCACCATTTTATATAGAGAGACCTTGAACATTATTTGAATTATCCTTTGAAAATCCAATTTTGATAAAATTGGTATCATGCTCAAAAAATCTTTTTGTGGGTAAGAATAAACAGTCTGGTTTCAAACAATTTCTCTGATATAATATATTATTAGTTCTTATGAATATGAAAAAAAACCAAAAGCCTGGGGGAAAAAAAAAAAAGTCTGGAATCTTCAATTCCCCCCCATTGAAAACTGTTTGAACCAAATAAGTAAATTCATTTTCAGAACATTTCAGATTCAAGCTTAAAATTCTAAAAGTCTTAAAAGTTGTAGGAACAATGTAGCTGACAGGATTTTCATGAAAATGTTGGGGGGAAAAGTGTCAAAAAATACTCCTTTTCTCATAGTGATCTTCCCCAATTCTTTCTGTCTTTAAAACATATGTAGATTTTGTACCTTCAATAGTATTCATGGGAGATGGCAGCAAATTTGTTGCCTTTGAGACATGTGATGTACATACTTCTAAGTCACCAAAGGCAAGGCCAAGAAATATAAACACGTAATTTCCCTCCTCCCATTACCCCTTGAGTCAGTTTAGTGAATACTTTGAGGAGAAAAGGTACTCAAGCATGATGGCAAATGATTCAGACATTCTTAAACACTGGAGACTCACATCTAATTTCCAAAGTTTGTCACTCAGAAACTTTAATTACAATGTTAGGAAATTAGCACTTTGCATACTGTAACATAATTCCCCATAGCACTGTGAGACTATATCTTGCCGTTGATCTGGTCTGCACATGTAATGGTGGGAGAATATGTTATTAAATAAGAAGTGAATATTTAATTGTTTACAGAGTGAATAGCACATTTTAAATGCCACTACAATATAAACAGTTATGCTAAAAATGTAGTTAGAGAAGCACTAGCTTAAAAAAAGATCAGTCTTGTTCAAAACAGGGTGGACATAATTTTTCAGCAGTTTAGTAGATCTATACACTTGTAGTGTGCTATGATAAATTCTGCTATTCAGGAAAGCATTACATGGAATTTAAAAACAAAATATTTTTGGGAAATTAAAATGGATGCAGTAAATGTATCACTGAATACACTTTATTTAAATGAAATATTCTGTTATCAAGTTGTGAATCTAAGCTATTTTTTACAAAATATTGAAGGCCTTATTAATATTTTCTTAGCCTTGTGCAAACAGATAGAACTTACAACTGTTTCTTGTCAGATGGTGTCAGGTAGACACGATCTAGTAATCTCCAAAGAGAGCAGCAAAATGGAAGTATGCATTCATTAATGCTACTCCTACAATTCAAAGCATATCTGCAAAATTGTGGTATTATTGAACACTTCATATGGTCTAAAATTCTGTGCTTTTTCTTTTTGGTCTTTTGTCCCTTTTCCTGAAAAAGGTAATAAAAAGGCGAGAGAGGCAAGACTACAGAAAAAGTGTAACAAACTTACTCACTGCAGTATTTAATGGGAAAATGACCAAACAGAAGTGGAGAGATGGTAATGAAACTGAAAACTATGAGAAAATGATGAAAGACATTAAATGCTCTGACGTTGTGTAATGACCGTGGGGAGTCAAAGATCTTACTGCTGGAAACACATACATCTGAACTATAGCAACACTTCCATACTGCTGCAATCCATTTCCTTCATATTGTTTCACTCTGCATGGGAGGAACTAGTTAAGACCTTTTTTTATGTTGTGTGAGGCATCGCATTAAAATACAATTAAGTGTTTGTGAGTTCAATTTAAAATAAAACCTATAGTTTAGTGCTGCCTGGAGCAGGCTGACAGACATGAAGGTGAAGAATATGTGGGAGGAAAGAGGAACACTGCACACACACACACACTTGCACACAAGTATATTTGAAGTATGAACATTTATTTTTGATTCAAAACAGCTCTGCTACATTGCAGGTGACAAAAAGGGACTGTAGTGCTAGGCAAACACTTCATTATGAATTCTGTTTCCTATGTTTTGTAATCTTTACTATTGGCATCTTTGAATCTAGTTCTAATGACCTGAAATAATAATAGGGTTCTTAAAAAAAAAGTACAGCAATTGATGAAAGTTTCAAGACTATAATTAATTCTTAACTTTGTCATATATCCATCCTGTGCCTCATGCTCCCCATCTGAAAATTAATATCCTTGTTACTTCATTCTTTTTATTATTCTAATCTTATTCTTATTCTTATTCTTATTCTTATTCTTATTCTTATTCTTATCCTTGTTATGTTTTAGATAAAGTTTACTAGACTTGCATATTATAGTTTTTAGAATGGAGAAGACAAAAACTTTCCTTAGAAAGATCTATTGGAAAAATATCAATATTGGAAAGTTCCAGTTTAATTAGTAAAGAATTCCAGGTCCTTTCCTGCATCCATTTTTGTTTCAGTTTTACTGATGGGAATAAATCCATTTCCTCTTTCTCTTCTTCAAAACTGGCTATCTAGGAGTATCCAGAGATAAGTTACAACATGCTGTATATACATATGTATCCATTAGACATGTGATAAACATGTATATCTAGTCATTAAACAAGAACAAATGCCAGATTCTGCACCTGGGATGGTATAATCCTGGATGTACATGTAGACTGTAGGGTAAGATGCTGAAGTGCAGCCCTGCAGAAAGGTAGCAAAGGGGTTTGGTTGACTGTAGCCTCAATATGAGTAAGCAATGTGTCCTCGCAGCCAAAAGGGATAACTGTATCCTGGGATGCATCAAGCACAGCATAGACAACCAGTCAAAAGAAGTGATTGTCCCACTGTACTCAGCACTGGTGGCCTCACCTTGAGTTCTCTGTGCAGTTTTGGGGTCAACGATGTAAGGATATAAAAATACTCCAATGTGTCCAAAGGAGGGAAACATAGATAGTGAAAGGACTAGAGGATGTGACTTAAGAGGAGCAGCTGAGGAGTCCAGGTTTGTTCATCTTAAAGAAGAGGAGACTAAGGGGTGACCTCATTGCTATATAAAACCTCCTTAAGAGAGGGAGAAGGGAGGGAGGTGCTGATCACTTCTCTCTGGTGTCTGGTGATAGGACGCAAGGGAATGGCTTGAAATTCTATCAGGGGAAGTTCAGATTGGATATTAGGAAAAAATTCTTTGCTGAGAGTGTGGTCAAGCACTGGAACAAGCTCCCCAGGGAAGTGGTCATGACCCCAAGTCTGACAGTGTTCAAGAAACATTTGGACAATGCTCTTAGATATATGGTTTAACTTTTAAGTTGCCCTGTGTGGAGTCAGGAGCTGGACTTGAATCTTGTAGATCACTTCCAACTCAGGATATTCTATGATTCTATGAGCTATTATTAGAAAAATATATTAAGGGAAATTGATCTAATAAATTTGATCTTGCAAAATGTGTCCGGTGTTTATGGATGGTACATTTTTCCTCCAATAAAGAGGAAAGAAATTTGTGTAATTCAGTAAAATGTCAGCATAAACCAATTTAAGTATTGTGGACGTAGAAAGAGTCAACTGTAATAAGTAAAATATTTAAATTAAGTGACATCAGATTTACTTATGCTCATGTAACTCATTGAGGTTGAAATTGACTATGCAATATTACTTTCAAGTCCTTCAGCACTTGTATTTACTATGGACACCTCTAAAAAGCATAGTATTTTTGGATTTTGAAGCACAGATTTGGAGAAACGGGTAACAAAATTGAAACTATACCGTGTATATTTAGGTGTTAGAAAAATAAGACCTTTTAAAAAATGCATCTTAACTTCAACAGTTCCATTTGCAATCATGATGAGAAAACTGAACGTAGCAAAATATGAAGGAAATAAAGAATTGTAAATAAAATATTGTAAAGTGAAGAAAGAGACTAAGAAAGGTGTCAGAAGAATAGGCTATATGCAGTTAAGTTCTAAATAATTCTTCTAAGATTTCATTGCGGGTGCAATGAGAATACCCACTGCAAGTTGCCTAAATTGCCTCCACACTAAGCACAGATAGGGTTCTATAAGGTATGTTATTCCTCATACAGCTAGCTATGAGCGTCTGTGAGTTAAAGCAGTACTCAGTGGGATGGCTTCAAGAATCAGGGCTGCAGTCCAACTCCTGCCAAACTCTGTTGTCATTAAGTTTTGCCCCATGGAAGAACAAACGATCCTTCTACCTCTCCTGCATACTCAGCCTTTAAAATGCCCATGAAGAATTACAAACATGGCTGTGTAGATAAGTAGACAACAGTCATTTCTGAAGTTCTTTTCTTGTTGGTAGACAGGAAAGGGGAAAGTCAGTTAATAACTAATTATTAATGATGACATATGTCAAGAAAGGATTTTTGTAAAGGAAAAAAATCACAGTAGAAAGGACTTTACTGGGAAGCGTCAAGGAACTAAGGAACTTTTTTTTTTTTTTTTAATGAAGGAAACAGATGTTCTATAGTGAGAAAATGTAACTTAAAATTTGTACTTTCCAACCCAGAGACTAGTGCTTTGGCAAACAGACAACCTGAATAGCAAGAAATCATCTTTCAGACTGGGACATCAGCAAAAAACAGACATTAATTATCCTGATTTCATAGATGGCTCTAGTAAACCCATAAACTTTTACTTGGTATTTTAAAAATCTTTTTTACTTTACCAGTTCTTTTAACTTTTTTTTTTTTCCCACAGGATTCAATATTCTGCCAAGAACTTATATATAGTATGTAAATCTATTGGAATGTCTTTAAGAAAAATAACTCAATTTCCAAAATGAGATTTACACTTTTCTGCTTTATAGATTGAAATCAAAAACCAGTTAATATTTCCTCTTTTCTACAGTCCCTGACTCCTTTCTGTACTTTTAGAGACATTGTGAAAAGGAATTATTTCTTATACTGCCACAACTCCAGTGGAGTCAGACTAAATGGAATTGTTCCTGCTTACACTAAGGTTTAACTTGGTTGCTTATATTTAGTTCAAGTGAATGTAAAAAAGTCTTCCCTCCTTTTAGTTCCTTATACATTGCAAAAGAGGCAAATTACTTACCACTAATATTACTTTGGGGAAATTTCTTTGTTTTAATATTTCAGTGATTCTACTTACCATTATTACAACTAAAGAACAAGAAAAATTGTGATTCAATACTGTATGAAAATAGGGTGGTAGACTGAAAAAATTTTCTTCTTTTTTTTTTTTTTAGTGCCAAAATAATACACTTCCCTAATATGCTTTTGTATATTGATGCTAATTTTTAGTTGTATTAACTCAATTATATTTCTACAAGTAAAAGTATGCATTTTTTCATTATATTGGAACTCCAGAGTATAATATCATCTAGTTTATACACTTGTGTTCTTTTTTATTGCATTTATGATACAAGACTCCTATACAGCATCAATTAGCCTGACTGTAAATATCTGGGAATCTCTTAATTTATGTAGGTGTTGATCTCGATCAAAAGTACCTCCTAGCTTGGAATTATGCTTGGATTATTTCTGCATATTGGCTAGTTAAACTGTGTTTAGTAAGATATCTGAATTAAATAATAAATTATAAAGATGTAATGTTGTTGCCTGTTGATATAAGCTTTTATTCAATACCAGGGGTGTTGTAGGTGGCGGTCAAACAATGCTCTTTACTTTCCAAATTGAACACTGCATACCACCTGCCTTTTGATATAATTATTCCACATAATTGTTTCTGTCAAGAATAAATGGAGCTTTAAAAGAAGAACACAATCGTTACAAGCAATAGAGCCTGAGTTATATACTGTGGTGGTCTTTTTGCTCTCCTTTTATCCGAGGTTGCTATTAATGGATTGGGGAGGCAACAGGATTTTTAAGTGATTATAGAGGGAAGTATCTACACAAGTAAACTACATTGGTGTAATTTGAAATTTTTTTCTGTTACTAGGTGAATATCCACTAAATAATATTTCTTTCCATTCAATTTGTTCAGTGTGAGTGGAAGCACACTGCAGAGGCTAAGCCAGGATGAGATCCAGGAGTCAAGTAACAAGCTGTGTTTGCTTAAAAAAGCAAATATTACTGTCTATTTAAAGAAGAATATTTTGGGGTTTTGAGAGATACATATCTGATTTACATGTATCTCTGCTTTGTTTCTGCTTTCAGGAAATAAAGGCTCCTTTTAATTTATCTTTTTTTTAAAGAGTACCTCTGCCTAAGGGATGACCACAAACAAAAATGAAGAAGAAAATAACACTAGTCACAGCTCTAAAAGCATCATCTCTAATCTTCATGTTTTCCATAGTATATAACATATTTATTATTGGTATTAGAATGTGAAAATAGTATTTCACAGCAGTTACTAAGCACCCACCAGATGAAAATAATCTTTTCATAAGCAAACCTGTAGCAGCATTTGTCAACACTCCCCCTTCTCCCTGGAGTTTTTCCAGTTTTTGCTTGAGGAGTTTCTTGCTTCACTAAGACTTGTAACCCCTTTTTCTGGGAAACAGCCTCTTTAGAGCCATCATCCACAGCTGGCTAAATGTGCATAATTGCCCAATTTTAATTCTTCTTTGTCCAACTCTTATTTTGTCTTTTTTTTCTGAATAGTTTTGGTAAGGCTACAGTCACACATAACTTTCATAATGCTAGAGAGGCTAGTCCACACAAAGTTATTTTCCTTTGCTATTTAAGTACTGCTTTTTCTGTGGTGTTGCCCAGTGCCTGAAATGGTAAGGCAGAAATTCTGATTACTATTGTCTGCTTTATTGTCTATGTATGTCAATAAAGCAATATTCCCACAATTTCTGGCACAGTTTTAAGGTGCCAGGATTTTCAAGGAAATGGATTCCACAAGTAGTATAACAAAATTTCCATACTTCAGTACTCAGTTACCTCTGAAGCAGTGCTATGCTAGAGAAACCTGGTTATTTTTATTTTTTTCATGATGGAAAGAAGGCTGAATGATCATTGTGTGAGTGAAAATTAAGTATTATAAATTAAAAGATCTTATTATCAGCTATGTTTATGCCATCTTTCCTTGCAAAAAAAATAATTGCTTGCAAATTTAATTAAAACGGTTGAGAAGTATTACTCATGCATTACAGTAGCAAATCTCCTAAATGTTCTGTCCTGCTTACCCACTGCACAAAGATTTTTCATAGTATGTATTACATCCACAAGCTGTAATCTGTGATATTAACAAAGCAAAATAGTGTAAAATGCCACGAGTCTTCTGATGGAGCTGAACTATTAACTTTGTGTTAAGTTAATCATGATCTCAAAGAAGAGCTTTTACCATTGAGAAGTGGGACTTAATATTACTCTTTCTCATTTTTAAAGAAATAGTAGTACTATTTGTTCTTAAATATGATTACTTTGTGAATGCCAAAAAAAAAGTCTAAAATTTAACATTATAATGATTTCAAGGTGATTAATTTTTACAGGAAGAAATACTGTATTTGTACTTTTCCCACATGTTTCCTAAACATAATCACATATTAGTTGCAATTTTCTCTGAAACATGAAACTTAATTATATTAAGAAGAAATGCCTCTTCTTATAAGAGATGTGAAATACTACAGGTATCTCGTTTGTACTAAGACTGGAAACTCATTACCACTAAAAATGTCAGTTCTGATGAAGCATTTAAAAAAATTTCCAGAATCAAATTCAGAATGTCTTTACTAAGCTGTTTTATGGTAGAGTGTACCATTGGAAATGTGATGAGTCTTCATGTAAAAATGCTGATTTGAATTAGATTTAGAATATATGTCATCCTCAATTAGCCTTCCCTTCATCAAAATGATCTCACAAACACGGAGAATGAATCTTTATTTCCTCCTTTGCACATGGGAGGTCATTTGTCAGATTTAATATACTTCTACCTATGTCTTCCTACATGCTTTGGGTTCAAGATGGATGACTACGTACTTCATGGAAAAAAAGATATCACATCAGTAAGAATTCGAATTATATTTTTATTTACTGTTGATTATATTTCATGTTTTATTCTGTAAATTATAGCAAAATTTATGAATCAATGTTAAAAGACATTGTGTGGAAACTAAAAAATACAAAAAGTTTTTAACACTTCCAAAACTAATTTCTGCACTGTAAGTTACTACTGGTACTTAAAATCTGTCAAGACATAAATTTTGTAAAACTAGCTATCCGTATTTTCTTTAAGCAGTAGATTGATGGGTATTATGCTGCTGCTGAAGTTTAACATCAGAACAATTACCTTTTACTTACAATACTGTGCATTTTACAAACCATTTGATTTCTTGCACTTCCACAGAACATTGAGGCATAAGCAAAAAAAAAATAAAATTAAGAAATAAAAACACTTTTAAAAGTGTTCTTGATACGTGCTGGAACAGCAATTATTCTTAATGTTTAGTAAGATATCTCCTTTAAAGAATATGGTTAAAACAAGAACTTTTAGAAGAAAAGTTGGCTAAAGGAAGAACTTGAAATAAGCAATGGCAGAGAAAGAAAAGAAAAACCAACTAAAACAAAAAGCTAGAATCAAACCCAAAATACATAAAAGAATACCCTGTGGATATGTAAAAGAAGGAGGAATGACACAGCTAGACTTGTGCAAGAGTCTTTTACCTTGGTTAATCTGGAATGAGTGGAGATTAATTGAATTACGTACGCTAATGATATTAAAATGAGTTGATGTAAAAGAATGTCAGGATGGAAAAATGAGTTTATATATGAAAAGAATTTTCATACTTTATAGTTTTAAAGAGGAATACTGAAAAAAAAAAGTGTTCCTGGTTATATCGCTGTTCTTGTTCACATCAGTATTTGTTAATACTTTCTGTCCATTTTATTCATGCTTGATGGAAGAAACAACAGACCATTAGGATTTCCCTTTTTATGAAGTATTTGCATACAGCAGCTTCATCTCAGGGAAGCCAAAATGAATAAGCAACATGAATTTAGATGTTAAATATATCTGGACCAAAGATTTTACTGCACTTTGTGTTATTCCTCTCTATCTTGGATGAATATTATAAAATTGATATTAAGAAAGAAAATATGGATATAAAATTCACATTTAAATACATGCACATTGAATAAAATATTATCTAAGTGCTGCATATTGTTAATTGAAAAAATATACCACTTTATTCCTACATTTTGTAGGAAAATCATATTTCAAAATGTACAAAAAGGGTTAAATTAAGCCTTGTGCTTCTTACAGTTAACAGTCACTATTGCAAATTTTAGACCATAGTCAAGATTTTGTATTTCCCTTTAGGAGGTTAGTTTAAGATTATAGACTTGTCCATAGTGAGATACTTAAGTAGCCTCGAGTATCAGAAAAATCAACTCTATTCCCACAACTAATTGTACTATTCAGTGTTAGTGTAAATAGAAAAATCTTGCTAACTAATTGTGTGATTTATTAGTGTAGATACATATAATTTAATCAGATATATAAATATTATCCTCTGTAGCGACAGTTACTTGTGAATGTAATTATTTGCAGGTATAATAATGTGATGGTGGTTTCTCATATTGATGAGCAGAACATGAAAAGTGTAGAGCATGAAAGAATGAAAATAAAAAATAATTTGCAAATTCTTTCCAAAACAATTTAAAAACATCTGAACTTTAGATATCTAGTCCAAAATCTAAACTAAATATTTGCTTTATTCCATTTTGCCTTTTTTTGTTAGGCTTCTCCACTGGGACAGGAAAAAGAAAAAGAAATAGAAAAGTGTCAGTAAAACTAAAACTAAAAACTGTCATTTGTAAATTTATTTCTAATAATATTATAATGCATTATATTACACATTTACATATATTCAGATTCCTAAAATTATGGAAACTACTTTTTATTGCTTTCCATCAGAATTATTGGGAAGGTGGAAAATTGCCTTGAAAATTTCTAAAAACATGGCAATTCCATAAAATTAACTTTGAATGGAATATTTGGGTTTTGAGCAAGTTTGGATTCTGGGCAACGAAAGTGTAATCACCTTTTTTCACCAGCTGCCCAGGTAGTATTATGAGAGAGTTTCTATTGTTCCATCTCTCTTTATCTAAACAATGACTAGGGTAGTCTACAGTGAGCTTACGTATTTACTATCAGTAAGAACTGTACTAAAATAGGACCTTGGATTCCACTGATTTTGATAGATGATAAAGTAACTATGATAAACAGCACATCTCCTTTAATATATAATTTTATATTAGGTTAGATGAAATCTCTGCCTGAAAATTAAATCATTGAGTTAACATTTGTAATTTTGAAATGTAATCACAAACCAGCTTTAAAATCAGGGGCCCTGTCCTTGGCTGGTAGAAATCGGCAAAGTCTCATTTAAATGTTTTTGTAGGTCAGCTTCTTCTCTGATGTTTATAAACTGGACATGACTAAATGAACTTATGCCTCAAGTGACTCTTCTATATTACTATGACCTGTCAGAAAAAATTGCTTAAAGTATAAGGCTATGTTCAACAGTAATGTTTCCATAAGCACAGCAACTTTCTTTGTACTCTTGCTAGCACTGCAGGAAAGCTGTCTTCAGGAGAACTTCCAAAGGCATACGTGCCTGCGTGGTCTGTGTTATTTTGTTCTGAATTTTGTAAAGCATTTTTAGGAGCTTATGTTTGAGTTTGTGAGCAATTCCACATTAATTGCTAAATAGTAATAAATCCCACATATTGGGATTGCTAAATTGCAAGGTCAGCACTATAAAGAATCATCAGATTTGGTATAAATGGACCTGGTTTCCTGTTTAATAATTGTGTCTCTGTATTCAGGGATTAAAGTGGCATTAAAAAAAAGACATCCAAGACAATACCCCATACTTAGAATTGTATCCCAGATTCGAATTGGGTAACTTCTCCTATTTTATATGTTCTAGCAGTCATTGTTCTTAGGTAACCCTCGGCTCAAAATCTCTTGTAAAAATCAGTTCCTTACTCTAGTACATATTGACTGTGATATTAGACCTACTGGTAGGAAATCATCAACAATTCTGAATTGGTATGGGTAGTCAAATAGGAATAGAAGGAAATAATACAAACTTGAAGGCAAAATGCTGTGCAAACTCATCGTATATTTTGGGCCATGATATCCACCTTACTAAGATAATTAATCTCAATCAAATTAATTAAAATAATCATGTGGATAAAGATAAGCAGGATTTAGTGACCGTTCCTGACATTGTCTCTTTTAGTTAGAGTGAATTCCTGAAGATTATTGATGATATTGAGGCTCCTCAGGGCTGAAGCAATCACTGTTGTGAATTGAAATTGTGCACTCTAAGTTTGGACAACATGATCTTACGTGCTGAATCTCCAGGCATTTTTTCTGGAACACACAGTACCTCATCAGAGAACACAAGGAAATCCTTATAAGGCAATATGGAGTTCATCTTCATTTCCTTCACTGGGGATTTTTTCTCCCCGTTTTTGTTATGTACAGCTGTTTTACATTTCTACACAGACATTTGAGAAAGGTGATACACAGTAGCATATATTTGAGTACTTTCTTGGATAGATATCTGAATACATCTAATGGAGGAATGACAGTATTGACTTCAGAAGAACTGAAAATTTCAGTAAGTAAATGTTGATTTATGCTTGTAAATTGTATTGTTCTCCCCCAAACCCCTGAGTTCTGCAAGGACTGTCTTCAATCACCCTATTTAAGATTTTTTTTTTATTTTACTGACTGGAGGGATGGGCCCAGACAGTGGTGGCGAATGGAGTTAAATCCAGTTGGCGGCCAGCCACGAGTGGTGTCCCACAGGGCTTGGTACCGGGGCTGGTTCTCTTCAACATCTTTATAAATGATCTGGACGAGGGGATCGAGTGGACCCTCAGTAAATTTGCCGACAACACCAAGTTGGGTGGGAGTGTCGACCTGCTGGAGAGTAGAAAAGCCTTGCAGAGGGATTTGGGCAGGCTGGATCGATGGGCTGAGACCAACGGGATGAGTTTCAACAAGGTCCTGTGCTTGGGTCACAACAACCCCATGCAGCACTGCAGGCTTGGGGCAGAGTGGCTAGAAAACTGCCCGGCAGAAAAGGACCTGGGGGTGTTGGTTGCAGGCTGAACATGAGCCAGAAGTGTGCCCAGGTGGCCAAGAAGGCCAACAGCATCCTAGCCTGTATCAGGAACAGCGTGGTGAGTAAGACCCAAGAGGTGATCATCCCCCTGTACTCGGCACTGGTGAGGCCCCACCTCGAGTACTGTGTCCAGTTTTGGGCCCCTCACCACAAAAAAGACATTGAGGTGTTTGAGTGAGTCCAGAGAAGGGCAACAAAGCTGATGAGGGGTCTGGAGAAAAAGTCTTATGAGGAGAGGCTAAGGGAGCTGGGATTGCTCAGTCTAGAGAAGAGGAGGCTGAGGGGAGACCTTCTCGCTCTCTACAACTACCTGAAAGGAGGTTGTAGAGAGGCGGGGGTAGGTTTCTTATCCCAAGTCACAGGCGACAGGACAAGAGCAAATGGCCTCAAGTTGCACCAGGGGAGGTTCAGGTTGGATATTAGGAAAAATTTCTTCACTGAAAGGGTTATCAGGCATTGGAATGGGCTGCCCAGGGAAGTGGTTAAGGCACCATCCCTGGAGATATTCAAAAGATGAATTGA
>KZ506734.1:67100-92717 GCA_002844005.1 Limosa lapponica baueri | reverse complement strand
CAACTTCATCAGCCAGTTCCTTCAGGACTCTGGGATGTATTTCATCAGGTCCCATGGACTTGTATATCTTTAGATTCCTTAGGTGATTACGTACCATGCCTTCAGTTATAGTGGGATAGATCTCAGAGAGCAGCACATCCTTGTGTCAGTGGGCCAAGAAGTCTCTAGACCATGTGGGTGGCAACTTCCCTACAGATGCCAAAAAGGGATAATGCTGGTCCTGACCCGTTGCTCACAAACAGGGAATATATTCTGACAAATACACTCAGGGATGGTGAACTGGACTGCACTGGGTGTTAGATTATATTCCTTAGAGGAAATCTGGAAAATAAGCAAGAGGGCTGGGTCTCTGCACTTAATAAGAACAGAATTCAAACTCTTTAAACAAGTCCTAGGAAATCCTTGGGGAAGCTGCTGGGAGGGAAGAGAAAGACAATGAGGAGAGCTAATTGATTTCAAAAGAAAATGTGTTGGGAGCTTAGGGGCAAACTAACCCCATTGTGCAGGAAGACTGGGAATTTTGGCCGAAGGCCCAATTGGCTGGGAAAGGAGTTTCTCAATGAACTTAATGCAGCAGGTTACCTACAGCAGTTGTGGCTTCTCCACCTTTGGACCCAGTTAATGATCTGCTCTGATGTGGTGTTGGTGGCAGTCTTACATTAAACTGGAGGCTGGACTAGATGGTGGTTTCTCAGGGAAAATGTATTTAAGAAAGGGCCAAATGCCATCAGACGAAGAACACATTAGCTCATCCTGAGCACAAACTAATGCGAATAATATCAGAAATATGTTTCAGATTTTTTTTTTTCTAAATCTGACAGGGATTTACCACTTGAGCCCAGATTCTCAGAGGCATTTAAACCCCTTACTGTAGCTGACAATAATGAGTTAAGTGCCTATGTACCTTTGATAATTTTTTTAATTAGTTCTGTAGTAATCTGCCATCCTCAGATGGAGTCTTAATAGGTGAAAACCATCATAATTATATATATTAAATCTATTTGTCCACAAAATAATTCATCACAGATTTACTTGTCTTTCTTTTTGCTTCCTAGTATGTGTGACATTTGTACGTTCAACAGGGTTCGATTTAAAGAACTGTAATTTTTAGTTGGAAAAGAATACTAGAATATTGCATTTCAATATTTTAACTGATTTAAAAAAAAAAAAACCTCTCTTCAAGACCACCCAATTTTATAGACTTTTTTTTTTGTGATTTTATTACCTCTTTTTGCAGACTATCTGTATTTTTAGTTTATGGTCATTGATTTTATGAGCTTACTAATTTCCAGATAGATTAAGCTGTTGAGAAGTTCTGTATGCTTGTAAGTGTAATCTATACTGCAGTCATCTTTTGAAAAGCATTAATTGCAGTCACTTACTGCACATGAAATAATAAAATATTGCATCTATGTTTCCAAGCAAAGTGATCAAGTGAACCATCTTTTCTCATCTCTTCTTCCGTTTGCATATTTTTCTGCCTTCCAAAATGATCTTCATATCATTTGTAAAGAAAGAAGAGTAATATGTTCAATATCTGCATGTATTCTTAGGCACTTGGAATTTTCTAGAAGACAATATGTTTGATAAAGCTACCAAACTACTACAAAATTGATAATCCTGAATAAAAGTATTTTGCATACCACAGTATATTCTACCAAATACTGAGGTATTGCGACATCCATCTTTGCACAGGAAGAAGACTATTTTTTTTATATATTTTTTAATGGATATCATCTTAATTTTAGTGATGTTTTTGCTTTTATACAAGTGTAAGAATATAGGACTTTCTAGTTAAAAAAGAAAAAAAAAAGTCCTTCCCTTACATTCTTATCGTCTTTGAAGCCAGGAATTGTCGAAGATCTCTGGATGTCCAAACTTTGATATCAGTGAGAAGATTCTTCAGAGGACTGATGCGTTAACTATGACTTCAAGATCTCTTTCTGCTTACTTGAAATAATGCACTTCTTACACTACAAATTTTAAACGTGTAGTCCATACAGATAACTAAAGTAAGACTCCGGTTACTATTTATGCTGTTTGTCATCCACAGCTTAGAAAAGAGTATTTCTAGACCTTATTCCTAATAAGTCAATTTGTAAAATATGTCATCTATTCATCTTGATATAACAGTTCCAGACACAATACTGTCCAGAAAAAATTTGCAATTCATTTTGAATATGTTATTTACCAGACTAAGAGTAAGAAGTTTAAAAATCTAGGCTAATTTCTAAATGGAGTCAGAGAAGTGGCTTAAAACCTTCATTAGCGCTATTGAATTTATGAGGATTTAGTAAATGTTTACTCTAAAACATATGTCAGTGCCTAGTAATTCAAGATTGGAATGGTCCTCAAGATTTATAAAGTCATCATATTCACCTTTCTTAACTGAAGCAAGAATACATGTACAATGATTTTTTTTTAATCTATTCTTCCAATAAAAGAGATTTCATTCTTTATAATTGTCCTGTTCCAGTGCTTAACTATCCTTAACATTTGAGGATATTAGTCTTTAAGAACATATGACTATATGCATACTTATATGTTATGGAGATTTCAATATAATAATGCTTCCATGTGTATTTTATAAACAAATTTGTACTTTGTGAATCAACATCTACAATTATACATTATGAAATCATCAATAGTAATACTGCTGAGGTTAATGGAGATTTTAATGCTAACTCTACTGACTATACTGCATGAATAAAGCTAGATGGGAAACCAACATCCACCTTTTCCTTTTCACATAATCATCAATAATAATAATGTATTTAAACAGAAGAGAAAAATAAAAATCCTCTTCAAGAATCAATAATGTTGGTAATGATGTACATAATAGAATATGACTAGCTTTGACCCTCAGAGCTCTGCACAAGCAACCCATTCTGATTAGTAAACTGAGCAAAACATAATGTGGAAAATATATAGACAATGGTAACCCTAATGTTAACATGTCCAATAATATATGGAACTTGATTCCATCAGAAGCTTCTGCTGATGCCATAAACTGCCTTCAGGACTGAATTACAATCTCAGTACTTGATAAAAGGAATGGTAATTTATTACAGTAGTGTCCCCTGTTGCTGTTGAATGTAAGATTCTATGTTTCTACTTCAAGACTGAATTTTAGCTTTGTTAAAACTCAGTTGTAAAAATTCAACTGAAGATCAATTATTGTTATATATTAAATATTGTTTATGCTGGACTTTTATTCAAGCAAAACTGCACAAAGATATAATTGCATGTTTGCTGAAAAGGCTGAACCATTGAAACTGGAATTATTTTATTCATATTATTATGAATGCAGCTTTTTTATGTAAGACAAAAATCAACAAATAACAGCTTCATTTTACAGTACTCATTTTTGGTGTTCTCTGTTTCAGTTTTTTTTGGTTTGGTTTGGTTTTTTTTTAACAATTAATTTTCAAATTTTTCAAATTAAAACAGTCCCATTTCCTAACCTGAAGAAAATAGGACATCCTAGATTTTTAGTTCAATCCTGTGCCATTTCATGTTCTGGATATTAAGGCAGTTGCCTTCAGTGCAATCAGTGCAACTCTTTCTGCCATCTTTTTAGACCCATACTTGCAGATAACCCTCAGAAAGACACCTATTGTATAAAGATCTTATATCTAACTGATATTGCAGTGGAAGCCTCATACAGACTATTGTGGGTTTCCTAGCAGATGAATAGTATTTTGGTTGCAATCAGTCCTTACAGGTAGGTCATAATGAAGAACATCTGTACTAGGATTTTTAGAATGGAATTAATTGTTCCTGTTGAAACATAGCATAGGATCAGGACCTATATGATTTTAAAAATTTACATTGGAAAAAAGATCTAGCTAAAGGCTTTTCACATTAATAGTGATATATTTTATGCAGACATACACAAAACTGTTGATAAGTCTTGGATATCTTGATTTTATTTGTGTGCTATTCAAAATATTATTAGTATCTTCTTTCACAAATTATTGTTTTTCCTATGCATGAAAACAGAAACACAGTGTCTGTCCAAACAGATTTTTGTGCTTTCTAATCCAATCTCTTGAATCTAGCAATAATTTCTTTGTTATAATTGCTATAAATTGATAAATACTCTGAACACATTCTGTCTTGTTAAACAAAATTGTTCTAACTTAACAGAGCCCTACAGCTCTGGTATTAAACTTTAATGCAAATGCTATTCACACATCTTAAATGTGTTATTACTCATGTACTTCATGGAAAAAAAATATTGTATGTGTTTTTAAATATTTCATCTACTTCCATTCACTAACTAACTAATATTTCATGGACTGAGGTGCCAAGACCCCCCATCCAAAGCCAGAATACAGGTCTCAGCTGAGATAACCACTTATGTCAGCTCTGTATAATGCTGATTAGCAAGACTGTTAAATTAAAAGTTGGTTTCCTTCTATATGCCTTCTCCAGGTTTAACTGGAAAGTTGAGCTGTGCCTGGGAGATAATGCAATAAATGCCTGTTTCCTCCTGTTCTTCTTTTCTTTTCTTTTTTTTCTTTTCTTTTTTTCTTTTTTTTTTGTCTGTTATGGTTTAGGTTTTAGCATTCCATTCCATCCCATCCCATTATTTTCCTCTCAGAATAAAGTAGCCATCATGAGCCAAAAATGCAGGAGACTTCTGCAAGTCGATAGTCAAAATGGACAATTTCTGTACCTTGGAACTGTAGTTGACATAATTGTGTAACTTTTTTTCAGGATGATAAGAAAAACAAGCAGAACAGGGAATGAAATACTGCATGGTAGTTCATAAAGGCAGAGTACAATTAGGGCATCTCATATAGCTATGAATGTGTTAGGTAGAGAACTTAAAAGGAAGATTTTTCACAAATGAATCTTTATTTTCCTTACTAATTAATAAACACCATGCTGTGAATAACTGGTGATAATGTTCTAATAAGAAAAATCAATAAATTTACACCCAGGGTCACCGTAATTGATGCTGCAGAATAGAAAAATGTATTCTCCATTGATCCTTTAGCAATCTTCTAACTAAAAAGGAGAGGAAAGAAAGCCAATTACTGTAGTATGCCTCTGAAAATGATAAGATTAAAACAAGCTAATTATGTGTTCTTGAATAACTACAATTTTTGATGAAAGTAAGTAGAATAAGGGCATCCTGTGTCTCCGGTACAGAGATATTTCTTTTTACTAATTAAAATATAGTAATTTTACATTTAACATCTCTTAATCAATAGGCAAACAAATAGTTAGAAAAATAAAACTTAAAAATCTCCCAGGATAAAACCTTTTGATGTTGCTGTGAACAGAGAATTAAACTGAAGAATGAAACAAACTCCTGGAGCATTGAAGCTCAAGGAATTTTCATACATGAGCAAACAACATTTATGGAGAAGGACAACAACAACACAAATAAAATCCTGGGAAAGGCTGTCCATTGTTTTCTGTTTTCCATAAGATGTAACTGTTATTCCTTCAAGTGATTCCCGCATAGCATCACATATGCAGAACCCTGATGCCTTCCACTGAAGGTCTATCCATACTGAAGTATGTCTGTAACAATTTATAAATGATCAATACAAAATGATGTAGAAAGTCAGCAGCATCTACTGCTCATTTTGGTCTCATGGTGCAATAAAGTAAGTCATTACAAAACCAGATTTATCTTTTAAAGATAAAATAGGTATATAACCATTCTTTAAAAGTGTTAGTGAAATTCATTAAAATATCTGGAAACAACTAGATTTCCTTCTTTCTTTCCTTTGCTACTGTAGGCAAAATCAAACCCACCAGATATATAAGGTATTAATCAATACCACTTGAATGCACGCACAACAATGTGTATAGTTATTCTGACTTCAAACACTCAATTTCAATTTGAGGTACAGCATGCCATTTCAAAGACCAGATTTAATCAGATTCTTCACCTCCAGATATTCTGTCATGGAGGTACATGGTTTAAACCTGTTACTTTGCCACACAGGCATCTCCCATTGAGCCTATGTAAAATTTTAGGCAGTTTTCCTTGACCTATTTAATTGCCTCCAATACTGTTGGATTCATTTATTTTAACCAACTCAGTATTCTACTCAATGTCTCCCAAACTCACCTTTTTCCTAACATCCCAAGCTCACAATATTCTAGTTAAGGTCTGTTTTTCTAGGCATTCTTCCAACTAATCGTGACTGGCACTCTGAGATTAAAAACTACCACCTCTAGCATATATTATGCACTTGAAAGTGTCCCAGTTTGAGGTAAAAGAGAATTGGATTAAAAAAAAAAATTAGGAAGTAATTACCAGGTTAATCTTTGGACTTCAGTTTCATTGAAATATCTAATACTGAAATATCTACCCTCATATACTAGATGTTGAAATCCAACTGCACTTTGGCCATTTCTTAGTCACTGGTTTAGGTTCCAGGATATTATTTTCCTTTTAGTTTATTAGATATAAGATTCTTTTCTTGAATTTCTTCATTTTTTTCCAGATCATTAGCTATCTATACCAGTTCTTAAGACAGAGACATAAAATCAGTGTACTTGGAGCTGCAATTGAGAGCAACTACTTATGATTGCAATTGCCTAATAATTACTTACTCCATATGCTATTTTCTCTCTTTCTTAACCTAAGTATATCATGACAGTTCCTTTGCTGGGTAGAGGTGTGTATTTTTTAAAGTGGGAGATTTTCTACATAGAACAGGAGAGCTATAGATTCCCAGACAGATTCTCAGTAACCAGTCAACAGTAAATGGCAGGAAAGGGTATTGAAAAAGAATAACATCATCGTGGAAAAACAAAAAACTCTTACTGTGGGAAACCAATCTTTGGGTCTGTATTTTACAACATTCTTGTAAATGTGATTTTTTTTGGACTTTCTTGGTCGCATACTTTTTAGAGGAAGAGCCAAGCTGAAAGTTAAAACAGATGTAAGAAGCTACATTTTGCCCTAGGCATGCTTTCACTAATTTTAGTTTGTTATTATTCAGTTCAGTGAGCTTGTTCAAGTTTAACATTTCAATTAGTTGTGTAACTACCTAAAAAGAAGTATCATATAAAGTCATTTGTGTTTTAGGGGATCGTGATGTTGGTTCATAACATGGAAAGCTATGAACAGCTCATGCTGTTCAAACATGTTTGATCAAACCTAGAGAACTTTACCCCGGGGCAGGTTCTAGAAAGAATGCAAGAGAATCACTTCTCTGCCATTGCATAGACACTTGCAATAACTAGTGTTGTCAATAACATAGTCATATGAAGGAGGAAAACACAGTTACCAAACCCTGCTAATACTCTGTGAGTTATCTTCATCTGAACTAGTCAGGAACATTCCTCTTCCAGAGTCCCTTCTTGACCCATGTTCCTATACAGAATTCATTGTAACAAAATATAGAATAATAATATTCAAATCTGTACTTCTGAAAGAGAAAATAAATCTAAATATTCTGTGTTATTACCCATAGAGGTCACAGACCGGCTCAGAAATATATAATTAAACCACCCAAACAAAAAACTCCTTTTGATTCGAGTACAGTTCTTCCTTTAATGTTTTGTTGAGACATTTTACTGAAAGCTTAGATCATTGAGTACCTAGCACTATTTCAGACTTCAGCAGCTGAAACATCGTGAATATGAAAAAGAAAATTCTTAAAGGTAAAGTGTTCAGTACATTCATTATACACCCTGTCCTTAAATACACATATGTAAAATCAAAGTGTATTATAAAATCGCATTATACATTTGTGGCTATGCTAGCACTGTATTCCATTATTACTGTCACTAAGAAGAATATTTGCATTCACATATGCTTCCCTAGGCTTTTTTACAACTGCAATTGTCATATACCACTGAAGCCATTTTAGTATCTACAAGGCAAGTAAGAAGATCAGAGAAAATACAGAAGGCTGTTTGGAAAGAATAAAGAGAAAAAAAACATTAATGCTAACTTGAAAACAAATTATACTCCCTTCAGCTTTGTATTGGGCCTTCTGATATGCTGCCTTGCTCATCTGATCTTTTTATCGGCCCAAAACGTGTTTAAAATAATACTAAATTAGAATAGCAGTATTTGTATATACAGAGTTACAGATGGGATTTATTTCTATATGTTAAACATCCATCCATATTTAACCTCCTATAATCTAAGTTTAATTTTTAAACAACAATGAAAAGAACTGGGTGTCACCAGAGGGGAAAATCCAAGTATTTTAGATATTTGTTTCAGGATATTCTGAATTGCCAACTCTAGATGCCACTGACTATCCAAAGATATTAATTTGTACTCAGGATTTACTTTCAGACAGCTGCAGTTGGATGATATGAATTGTATGTTTCTACTTTTGAGCTGGCTTGAAGTGACACTATGGGCAAGAGAAAGTAAAAATATGACTCCTAAAACTCCTGCTGGCTTTGGAATACATGTGTTCAATCAGTTACATCTCAGCAGAATAAGAAAAAGCACAAAATTCATTAGCATAGTTTGTTTCTGAGACATTTGATCCAAGAGATTTTGAAGTGGTCAAAACTGGTGATTGATATAGAGCATCCAAAGAAGATTTGAATCTGTGAAAAATATCAGGCATGATCTAATCTCCAAAGTCAGGAGTTTCTGATATATCAGTTGTGATATATTCACAGTAGAAGACTAGGAAGGAGTTAGTTGGAACTAAAAAATGAAGCAATTTTCAACTTGTTCCTGGTTTTCTGGGAAAGCAACATCAACAGATGGGTACTACATATCTACAACTCTAATACAGGACTACTCAATGAAGACATTCTAGATGTGCAGAGGCATGAACTGTTTTTTTCCTGAAGGCTTATTTGCAAAAGACTAAAAGCATTAAATCTGCAAACTAGTTTCTGAGGAGATTTAAACACTTATGAAGAGCATTTTGAGAGCCTCAGTCCAAGGCTCCACTGAGCAATTTAACAGGTCTGAATTAAAAAGTTTGTTTATGAGATACAGTTGAAAAATCTCTGTTTTTCAGAAAAACTGTTGACTCAGAAAGGCAACTGATAGAGCAACTAGTATATTCTTATATACATTCTTATCAAGGAATCTAATCTAACATACGTCAGATGAATCACACATAAGAAGTTCCTACTTCACTACATTGTCTAAAGCTCAGGTAGATTAATCCGTGCTTCAGAGTATTTCAACATTTTGACCAGATCTTCTATATTCTTTGCTAAGTAGCTATTTGCCAAAAACTTTTCCCACTCTTTTCTTCATAATGTGTTCATCTTTCTTCTTACTTGGCCCTCATACCTCCTCTTTCCTGAATCTTACCAATGATTTTTTCATGGTCCTTCTTTCCCTTCTTTTGCCTTCACCCTTAACTTTAGCTTTGCCTTTGTTTCCCCTTCCTCTTCTCCTTTCCTTTCCCCTTCCCTTTTTCTTTCTCCTTCCCCTTCCCCCCTTTTTTTTTGTTCAGTATTACCCCTCCACTCCATGCTTCTCAGAGTGGGACCAACAATATATTTGTACTCATACATTCCTTTGCAAATGCTGCCCTTTCCTGATTAGTCTTCCATTAGAGGTATAAATGTAAGTAAAAAAAAAAATGTCATAAAATACTCGTAGGGTGTTGGAATGTGAGGAATAATGCTGGTTGTCCAGATTTCTACAGGGTTCAGTTAGCCACTCTGTATGCTGAGTAAGATGGTGAAAGTTGTAGTGAAGTCCTCTCACCATAAGAAAGACATTGAGATTCTGGAGCGAGTCCAGAGAAGGACAATGAAGCTGGTGAGGGATCTAGAGAACAAGTCTTATGAGGAGCAGCTGAGGGAACTGGGGTTGTTTAGTCTGGAGGAAAGGAGGTTCAGGGGAGACGTTTTCGCTCTCTACAATTACCTGAAAGGAGGCTGAAGAGAGATGGGGGGGTGATCTCCCAAGTAGCAAGCGATAGGACAAGAGGAAATGGCCTCAAGTAACAACAGGGGAAGTTTAGATTGGATCTTAGGAAAAATTTCTTCACCAAAAGGGTTATCAAACATTGGAACAGGCTGCCCAGGGAAGCAGTGGAATCTCCGTGCCTGGAGGTATTTAAAAGATGAGTAGATGTGGTGCTCAGGGACACGTTTTAATGGTGGTTTTGGAAGCGTTATGTTGGTGGTTGGACTCGATGATCTGAAAAGTCCCTTCCAACCTAGACGACTCTATGAGTCTATGATTCTATGAAAAGGCTCTCGCTCAATGCCTGAGAATGTGTTCTTACTACTTCTGCACTGAGAAAGACAGAATCAAAATATTTTATTCTAACTGCAGTTAGGTAGTGAGTTTATAATGATTTATAAAAGGAAGCTGCCCTTTTTGAAAGCATGCTGCATAATTAATGTCTGAACAATTTCAGTTCTTTATTGTTGGTCCCAGACTACAGTATTCACAGAATAGTTAATCAGTTGTGTTATTCAAAGTATAAAATTGACATCTGTTTACATCTTATATCCTTATGATGTCCAACATTTTCATGAAACCTGAACATTTGAAAATAAGCATATCTGCATTCTAGAAGCTTCCTACAGAAAAGGTGTACACACATATGTTTAAAAGCAGGTGTATGCGTATCCTTATTGTGGTTTTTGTTTGTGTATAAACATACATATTTGATTACTGTTTTTCATTCCTTTACACATTCTTGTTCTTTATGATCTATTATTTCTTTCTGGCTATAAAGCAGCAAGTGCCAACACCTCTACAACTAATGAAACGTATATCTCTGCTTTGAATACATTATAGCCATAGCACTAAAGAAAGAGCATTTGGGGAACTTTTAATAGCAATACAGCATGTGTTGCTCTTCTAATATGGTTTAACTTTGCTGCTTCTGTAATAACAATCAAGTTTGCTACATTTGTGCTACAGGTGGAAACGTTTTCCTGGTTTACAGAATTCTACAGTACTGTATGTTATTGAAATACATGGGAGAAAATTCTCTTTTAGATTAATAAATTTTTTATAAGATGCAGTTACTGTATTCTGGGGCTTACATGGTCCTCAAAATAACAGAAAATACTTTTTAAAAAGTAAATATGGACTAAATCCTATTGTCCTTTCTTTCAAATTAAATGGAAGATTTTGTTTTATCTGATTCCATCTATTGATATATGTAAGATAATTTTTTCAGTACAAAAGCAGAAAAATTATCAAAGCTAAAATAAAATGCACTTATTTTGTTCCTGCAGTAGCAAACTACACAAAAATGAATTCAAGCACACCTACCAAAATACTTGTCACAGCTGATAAAAAAGTAAAGTGAAAAAGTGAAAACAAAATATTCTGGGGAAAATGAAGAATTCATATGAACTTGGACTGCCAGAAAAAAAAAAAAACCCAAAATTTCTTTTATAAATATAAACAGGAATGAGTAGGAAAAAGGAAATGAGCATTTATAATATGAAATCTGGTATGTCATAGTCCACACTAATTAGGTAGAATGAGGTAGAGAAAATCTCTTTCTAGTTCGAGACGAGTCTTGCACCTGCATCACATAATCTTGTACATGAAGTTTAATGATATAAAAAGAAAATTGTAATGTGCTCCCAATTGTCCTTTGGAACTTTTTTGGAAAAACTCCCTATATTATATTTTGCATTGTCCCTCCTCTCACAATACATATCTCTATAATTGGCATTAATTGGTACACTGATTGGCAGAGTGTAACCTACCGTGTCATGCCTAGAAGTGTTCCATCTATGTCATTACTGAAGGAAAAGAGGTGTAATGCATGTAGTAGAACTCAATGTCACTATCCAGGATAGAGGACAAGACTTTAGTTTTCAGGGCATACTGTCCACCATGATGCTAAAACACAGAAATTAAAAAATGGAAAAATACACTTTTCCTCTATATGCCAGTTGTGAGTTAACACAGATGTCAGGAAAACGACCACTTTATCTTTCCTCCTGAACCCTCTGCACCACTACCACCACCCCAACTCTTTTTCTGTCACTCTTGATTACAACCCAAGTCCAGTATTTTACTGTGTTGCCTGAAGATACTCTACCAGTCATGTTAGACTCAATCTCTCTTTTACTCACTTCTCCTGCAATTATTTCTGTACTTTCTTCTACAGGAGAAGTGGTGATCAACCACTGTCCTACATGTCAGTTATAAGGTCATTACAATCTCTAAAAAATGTCCTCAGTACCTGCTTCCCCCACTATACCTAAAAGAAGCTAGCTAACAAAAAACCTGTTTTGAGAGACATAATAAAGGAGATATATTATAATGGAAGATTGGCTTCATATATCTTTTATCTATGTCTTCTTTTCTGAGATTTTAAACACTTTAAAGTAGGGTAGATAGAAACCGCTGAATATATTGTAAGCACAAAAAAAGACCAGGAAAAATAGAAGTTTGTCAACAACAGAATCATGCAAAACAGAAACATATTTCATGTGTGCTCTCTCTTCTGACTGTGAGAGGAATCTGCTTGAAGATGCATTTACTTATGCAAAGGAGAAGGCTGATACTTTCTCAGCGATACAATGGGAATGTGGACTACAGGCAGCAGATACACAAGGGGCATTTCATGCGGAACAGCCAGAGTGTTCGGTCTGCTTGTTGAGGAATGAATCTCCTAATATAGAACACCAAATTTCACCATACTTCTACACAATGAGGTCATTAGTGTATACTACTTCGAAATAATTTTTCAGAAATTAAAGGTAATATTAAGGTGGGAAACTGATGCAATATTATACCCTATAATTTTTTTTTCCATTACCTTCAACATGAAAAATCTAAGCACTTTACAAGAGAACTGATAATTGCTATATGACTGGACATGAGTTATATTTCTTTATCTTAATTCCTGACATTTCTGTCATGAATTGTCATGTCATGTTCAGCTCAGTCACATTAGTTTATAACATGAGACAGCAAACATGAAAAAAATATGTCACAATAACCCAGATATTATGTCAGAAATTTTTAGGCAAAAAAAAAAACCTTTCTCTTTCAGCTTGGACATTATCCTTTCCCCCCATCCCAAAAAAGAACGAATTAAAATTATATTTTTCAAAACTACAACTGAAAGAATGTTTTTTAAATTTTGTATTTATCTCTCTCTACTTATGACTGGTGGTTTTATATGTATTTCACTAACAACAGACAGCTAAAGGATTATCTATAAGCTAACAACAGAAATAAGTAGAAACAATTAAATGTAGCTTGTAATATTGAAGAGAAATTTTGCTAGTCCTCTTTTCATAATTCATTCAAGATGAGAAGCTGACATTCAGGCATAACATTTATTCTTCAATGAGATCTTGATTATACGCATTTTTAAAAAGACACTGCTTAAAGTTCAAGCACGTTAAGTGATCTGGTCAAGGCTATAGTGTGAAACTATGTATTGAATTTATTTTGGAGCATGGCACACTTCAGTTTCCCTGCATACCATACTGGTTCTCCATTTCTGTTTTAAATCAAGAATGAACCCAGTATGGTATAAAGCATACCAGAACACTATGTGCTGAAAAATGAAGGCACCAGATGCTTAGTGCAAATTGCAAAACCTGTCAAAAAGAGTCATGGAAAATTTATTTTTTAAGAATGTTTTAGTATGTAATCTGCTTATTCTGAGGTTTGTTCAGATTTTTATAAAAGATATAGAAGGTGATACTGTAAAGTAACACTGTTTGCAATTTGCAGAGACCATTTTGTTGTCAACTGGTAGTCTTTTCCAATGTTTTTTATTATTAGGGGAACCAATTAAAGCATACTCAGGCTGTGCCACATATGCTAAGTACATAATTTGTAGAAAATTCTTATCTGTCCATTACCTTTATTCTATTGCATTTTCTTCTCCCTGTCTTGGGGTAGTGGGCTCACTTTTTTTCCTTTTAATAAGAGTTTTGTGTTAAAACTGGCATATTGAAATGCCTGACATGAGAATTCTCAAACTGTCTTAACTAGATTTTGGCATTTAATAAGCTGTAAACTGCTGAAGCTATTTGCAGATGAAGTCTCATTTTTGTCCATCAGCAGGGGGTTGGGAGCATAATTAATTGAGTGAAAGTTAAAAGACGGACAGCATGGTTACATTTATGCAAATATTGCAGGAGAACATCTAACAGAAAAGAAAAATAGCTTGTAACTGATTGGTTTGGTTTTGGACCAAAATCCACAGGGTCCATTTAATCATTGCAGATTGTGCATACGACAATTAAGACCTATAGTGTTGGGTTTTTTTAAAATATACTTTCTGCAATGGAAAAAATAATAGAAAAAGAGAACCTTCAGTAACAGTCAAAGTTCCAAATCCAGGGAGACAATTCTTTCTCTGTTTTAAGCTCTTTTACTGCTCATGAATGTTAAAATAGATTAAAAAAAAAGTTATTACAAAAATCATATGATGCATGTGCCTTCGACCATATGCCAGTCTCTGCTGTTTATTTCTTTTATTCATATCCCAGTCATATGCATCCTGGTACACCAAAGATTCTATTTAATTAAAGTTAGTTAAAAGCTGAAGCCACAGAGATCAGGACAGCTGCTAGAGGTATTAACCCGGATGTCGCTTAAGGTGATCAGAAGCTCTTTCGTTTATTCTATATTATATTATATTATATTATATTATATTATATTATATTATTTTGTAAGTAGTTTTGTTGACTTCTTTTTTTTTCCCCACTGGCTGCTACTGTGTATTGGAATGATTCCTGAGTTAAAACTAAAAGCAGCAAACATGAACAATTGGATTGAAACACTTTTCTTTTATAACTTTGGGACTTGTATTATGTATTTACAAGATAACAATTGCAACCTTGTTCATTGATTTTTGACTATGCATGAAGAGTATGATGTACAAGATAAAACTCATAAAGGTGATACACACTTGTAATGGGGAATTTAAACTCTAGTTCCTCTTTTGTCCCTCGTGTGGCTTAACTTAAGCATCTTATTCCAGCAAGGTAACAACTGGCAAAGAACATAGCTTTTATTAGGCAGAGGAAATTGTGTATTACTCATTTATGGTAAATACAATGCGCACAGATTTCTGCTTGACATGCTTCGATTTGATGGATTCTTCCTATATTCTACAGTGTTGCCAAGTGTGCGAGAATCAGCTCATTCTAAGCTTTGGAAAGAATAGGAAGAATGTACCTTTAGGAAATAAAATACTCACTATTTTTTCCACCTGGATCAAGAGGAATGTAAACACTTGATTCTTATTCATGTTAAAGTATCTTTACACTGCTTGATGCTGCAAAGTCAGGCATCTTTAGACAACAGTAGGTGCTCTGTTTGGGAACTGCATCAAACATCTGTTCAACATAGGCAGTGGAATCTGGAGGGATGCCCACTAATTGTACTCAGATATGTTAACATTTAAGTTCTACCTAGGCTTGCCTCAAAGAAAATTACAATGGAAGGCATTATTTACTATCTCATGAGGTCTAAGCACTTATTTGAAGTTTGCAGGTATTTTTTAGTCCAAGCACCATTTATAAATGAATTAAACTACATAAACTTCTGAATGCAAGGAGACATATAAACCAACATCTTGCTGTCTGTTCAAACGGCAAGATTAACATCCAGAGCTCTACAGGTGTGTTTCTGAATGTAAATGTGAAAAAGCGATAAAAAACAATGTAGAGAAATAAAGAGGAGGAGATACTGTTGATGAGTAATTTTAATCAGATTTAGCCCTGAAGTTAACTTCAGACTTCTCAGTATGTCAGAATTTTATTGTTGGATATTTAACATCAAACATTTGGTTTCGAATGGTTAACTGTTACAAGTAATCAATTAGCTAATGCGTATCACATAACTTCTGCTTGTCAGGTCTCTAATAGCTGTTGCAGTCCCACAGGTGGCTAGAAGAATGCTCATCATTCCATTCCACTTTAAAAAAGTGGAAAGTATCAAATATGTCAATTGCTCAATACTCTAATACAAAGCAGTGGTTGAATAGTGGAAATGATGCTACTGTCTTAAAATAGGATAAATCAGTCCTACCTCTTTCTACATTGTAATGTTTCTATTAAATTCAACATCATAAGTTGTAAAAAGTATTCAGCTGATAAATACCTTCAATGATCTCTGCTATGCCTGGAAGTAATTATCAGTCTTAAAATACATATCTATGGAAAAAACAAACAAACAAACAAACAAACAAACACTAGATTAGATTATTTCCCTGTGAATAGTGCATAGATCATGATGGAAAAAGCTTTAATTTTTTTTTTTAAATTTACAATTATTTTTTAAAAAGACATAAATGCCCCTTCTGTATATATTTTTATGCTTGCCTGAGATGAGCAATAACTGCAAATTAACAGCTGAAAAATAGGCCGTCATTTCCCACGAATTTTATTTACTTTGTAAAACTGGTAATTCTGTAAGGGACTTAAGAGGAAAGTACCACATCTATTGAACCTATCCTCATTATTAAATTAACAGTTGATTTTGGAGTCAAATAACTTATCTGTATGACTCAAAGACTTCATTCAGTAATGGACTGAAGAGAAGAAAGAGAAATCAGGACTTCAGAATGGCATTTGTCACATTTATTCTGTATGAATTGCTTTTCCACTACTATCTTTAAAAGTTCCCAACCAAAGGAAAGTAAGAAAAAAGAACAAGCATCTGCCTTTCACTATCCACCCCCGTGGGATAAATACCAACTGAAACTACTGAAAAGAATGACAATAAAATTCTAGTGGTTGTGATTCGGTCAAGCTTATAACTCTTTCTTGGAAACCTCATGAAACAGCAATGTAGTAAACACATAACTACTTCTAACAAAGTTGCCTGCCAAAATAACTCTATCAAGATGGATTATGTGAAGTTATATGCAAGACATCATAAGTAGCATTAAATACTATACTTATGGGAATTATTAGGCCCTTAACTATAGAAGGCAGTGTAATTTGGTAAAAATGAAGTTGGCTACGAGTCATGACATTTACCTGAAGTAACTAAAACACAGTTAACCCAGATGACGCTACCCTTAGAATGTAATCTTTCTAATTATATGAGCAAATTGTTTAATGCATTACACCTTTGTTGCATTATCAATGAACAATCAGCAGAGGACTTTCTATAACAGTATCTCCTCCCTCACTGCAAACTTGACAAGAGTAAATTATATATTTATTTATTTTTCTGTAGAAAACATCTTTTTCGATTCTGCTTACCCAACAGAAAAAAAAGGTATAGTAATAAAAGAAAGATAGTAAATGTGAAAAATGTAATCCAGAGAATTGTTATTCAGTAACTTCTAATCTCCCATTTAAAGCAAGGCTCAGTAGGTCTGGAGCTAACTACACTCTGTTTACTAGGTTAATAAAGAGAACTCTACTTGACAAACAAACATAAGCTTTACTGCTAGTAAAAAACAATGACATTGTGGATTATGGTGAATAAATAACAAATAATGCACACTCTTCCAGAATTGCATTTGTGAACAAATGCAAGGGTATCAGAGAGAAATCTGTCAGAAAATAATTAATCCTTACTTTTGACTCTTCACCATGTTTCTCAAATTTTAGATGTCATATAATGTCATGTGAATTTTAACAACAAAATTAGAAATCTTGGAATGATATTTTATGAGGGCCACAAAAAAATTATTCCCTCTTTTAAACATTAAAAAAAAAAGCAAAAATGCTGAGGAGGAGGATTGTGGTGTTTTACTTATAATTTAACTTGCCAGGAATTTTAAAGGACCTGTAAACTCACATTCTGCTTAATCTTAAATTTTAGCTATCTGCTCGCTCAGCTTGTTTTTCTGTGCATTTATGTCTTCTATCTTCCAGTCTTAGGTTTCATCTAAACTTTTTTTTTTTTTGGTTACTCTTGTTTGTTTTGATTGAGATCAATAAATTTGGAAATTAATTGAAACCTGTCATACAGAAGATGTTTAAAAGCACATGTTTCTTTTGGGGCTGGAATGCATTGGCCTTTGAACATGACTGAAAACTTTACACTGAAAAAAACCATTATTGTTAATTAATAAGCCACAGGTTTTGAGAAAACAGTAACAGATTAAAGGAGTGGCACATCTGGGGAAAAGTTCCGGTGACTAGTAAATCTCTAAGAGGTTTTTACAAAAGAGGAATATATTGTATGCCCATATTCAGACTATTCTCACATCACTGGTGTAAATAGCTGTAAGTAGTTGTTCTGGTTGGAAGATTTGTTATGAGTTTACACTATCATAACAGCATTCCTGGTGGATGAATGGTGCTGTATCATCAGTGCAGTCATTTAACTCAGTGAACATTAAAGTTCAGTAGCATGCAAAAAGGAAATCACAAGGACTCCTATCCCTTTTCACTATTTATTCAGATAGCGAAGTATATTGACACAGGGAACTAAGCTTATCTCTTGAGGAGCTTTCTGATAGCAGATATCTTTACTGGGCACAAATGCATGCATTTTATAGAATAGAGGATATCTTCTTTTGTTCAGTAATACAACATGCAAACAGGTCCAGTGACTCAGATTCCATTTCAGGTATTATGTCCATTCTAATCAATAAGAATTGTGTTCTCTTGTTTTAGAAGAATAATGTCTTATAAATAAGAAATTGGCACAGAACGAGGTGTTTGGATACAGTCCAGAGTTTGAAAATGTTAGTGTAACACTGTTAGTGTTTGCTACATAGAAGGGTAGAATCTTTGTGTGTCTGGCTGAACCGTCATTATCAGAGATCAGATTTAGCTCTGGCATAAAGTTGGGAATAAAGTTCTGGTATAATGTTGGCATAAAATACCTATTGTCGTGTTACTTCACCTGAACTGATAACTTCCAGAAACACCACGTTGGATGGTGTTACAAATCCAGACACAGCAACCAAGTTCCTGAGTTCCTCAATGCACTGAACATTTCAAACACTGATAGATCAAAACATTAAAACATCTGAAAATCACTTTGCAGGTGTAATTTTATTAAAAAACAATTCCAACATGAAATATGAAAACAACAGCAGAAACAGTCACTTCCTACTCACAGCTATGAATTCTCCTCTGACACCATACCTGTAGAAGAAAAACTCCTGGAGACAAATATGTTGAAGTGAATTATATAAACATGTTATAATAAATCTGTTCAAATGATTTATCTTTTCAAGGCATATTGCGCATGAATATTTGCATATAATTTTTAAAACTTTTTTGCTGACTGGTTGTTGATATTTTACAGGTACTTCGGTGCTCTCTAGAAAAACCTAACAATGCTTATTGCATATTCAGTAAAACAAAACTCAAAAGAAGTTATAACTCAAAGAATTATATTGCATATTAGGAACTTGACTGCAGTAAATTGGAAACAGCCTCTGGAGGCTCCTGCTATATTGAATAGTTGGACATATGTCCTTTCAAAGGCACTTCATCCTGAGGAAGTGCCCACTACTTTATACCTTTTTTTACCTAAAGTCTCAGCAGATGAGGCTCCTACTTTGAATGCCTCATGCTGGTGTGCTGTGTTGGGTAGGACATATCTCTCCTGAACACAAAGAATACTCACTACACCAGAATTCAGGAGTGAAAATACATCGTTTTCAGAGAACATATCTTAAACTTTGCAAGGTGATTCTCTGAAAGGGAAAACACAAAGTTGTTCTCCCTATAATGGCAGTCCATGAAACACGATAGGTTTTATTGATGGATCTTTCTTCTTCAACATACTATACTGGTCAGTAGAACTTTGTGCAGCGGACAGAGCAGTTCTTTGTACAGTATAAGCTACATGTGTATGTAGCAAAAAAATTGAAAATGCATACAGGCAAAAGCCATACAGCAGACACATTCAGATTGCTTAAGAGATTCAAAGGTATTGCTTTTGCAGCTACAAAATATGAATGTATTTATATGTTTCCCCTACTACTAAGAATATTGTAAATACTGTTCAACTGCTTTTTGTTTCTAAGAAAATTGAAATGTTCATCACCATGTTTTAAAGGTAAAACTGATATAAAGTTTAGTAACTGCTTTGGAGTTTTGAATTCTCTGTTTTTTGACTGCTTCATTTCTCAAGCCTTAATATTGCACTAATAACTTTTTTTTTTCTTTTTTTTTTCTTCATTATACCTAAAGACTGTACATGAAGAACTTTTAGGGAATAACTAAAAGAAACACCCACACAAGGGAGCAAAAATCCACAGCTTGTATTGATCCTGGCATTTTCCCATGTTCCAACCAAATGAACAAGTCACAGGTGCAACCAGAAAGAGCAGGTGATCAAAACAAACTGTTATTGTGATGGGAATAAATATGATTTTTTTGTCCATAATGTATTCATCTCAAGGCACATTGGTACATCTGTTATATATTTACCGGCAGCGCTGATTTATGCCTGAAATTTTAAAAGAATGTAAATGTATGAATTCACACACCTTAAAGATATATTCAACAGCTTTCTTGGTTGTGGTTTCTTTGTCTGAAATCTTAAACCAATTAATCTGGTAGTATCACTAATGTTCAGTAATATAAGCAAGCCATGTGTTTATAGACTCATTATTCAACAACATAGGAAGAAGAGAGTCAGGAAGACATGCCAAGATTTCAATACAAAAATACAATCACATAATACGCAGACATTTCACCACAGTTCTTTTACTTTCTATGAGGTTGTTCCCAGCATTATTCCTTCTTATCAGCTTGCTAACCTGCTACTGAACTAACAAAGATGCTTATTCAAACCACTCAATACTGACCATTTTATGAACAGCTATGTTATGGAAAAGCAGGCATGTAGAAGTGGACAAGACTTGAACCAGTATGTTGATCCAAGCAGGGAGGTATCTTCTAAAACCTTTAATATAAAAAAATGCAGATGCTGTAAAAGCAGAATTAATAGCTGAAAAGGCTGAGATTAGTGTGTTGTTCCTAAACAGCACCTTTGACCAGACACACAGCAGTGTTCTAGATGGACTAGTCTGGACTAGATCTGAAGCTGGACTAGGGTGGATTAGATCTCGACTACGTGTGGCAAGGTGAGATCCTTCTTATGTTCTCATCTTTACCCTGAACACTATTAAATCTTACATCTAAGAAATTAAACTGAAATTTCCTAAATAAAATGTCACCTCCAGTTTCATAACTGTTTCTTGACTCTAGCAATCACACCATATCTATAATTAACCATGTGTGCTCTGGCCTTGCTGTTCCTACTCTCACTTCATTCTCCTAACATTTCCAGAGACAGCGGAGCTGGGTTTTCTTCCCTCTTCTTTCACTCTGGCTCCAGAACTCCTGCATTTCTGTTTGTTCATTTATTTCAGCAGGACGAATTAGAAATGCCAGGTGTTCACACAATAGATTGATGACTGGGGCACAATTCTGGGAAGTCAGAAAACTTAAATCCCATGTTATACTCCTCAAATTTTTTGCAATCATTCTCATCATTAAATCATTATGTAGGAAGTCATAGCTATTGTGGCCTTGGCAACCTTCAGCGATCCACTCAGCTATGCCAAATATACAAGATCAGCATAGGAAATATTTTCAGGCTCATGTATTTTCATGTGTATATATAAGTAAATTTTTTAAATGACATGCAGCAAGCATAATTCTGAACACATTTCAGGAATAAGCCTAGGACAGAAATTATTCCCATCAGGTGGTTGTGGCTACCCTACTTAGAGACAAAGGCATGTATGGGTGCAAGCTATTTAGTGCTAACTGATCTCAGTACCAGAAAACAGTCCTCGGCATCTTTGTTTAACTGCTATAAACATAGCCATGTAGGAAGAACACAAAATTTGTGAACTAAAGTCCCTGACCGCTTGCTACATGCTATACTATTTAAATTACTTTATTTGTTTTCCCTTGAAATTTTTAAAAATAATTCAGAACATATCACAGGTAATTTTCTCAACAAATTTAGCTCTTAACTGTTTAAAATCACTGTCAAATTATAATAGCACCTGGATTATGAAACAGGATAAATGGCTGATCTTTGGCACTGTGATTCAATATCTAAATACAGATATTTTCTACGAAACTACTTAAAATGATTGCTTTTGGGGTGAAATTTTCTGCCTGACTTTTACTGTAGATAACTTTTAAAAGGATGGTCTTGGAAAACATGGTATATTTTTGTTACTCCCCTCTCAAGTGGCTTAAATGATGTTCACTTATCCAGAGCTTTAAGTGTCTCTATATTCTTTCTTATGTTATGTGGAATAGGAATTAGTGCTCATTAGAGTGGCACTCAGACCACATCTACATTACTAAATAAAAGCAGGGCAAACATTGTCTATAAGGCAGTAGTTGGTACAGTCCTAAAATCATGCCAGGGAACATAATCAGAATTAACCACTAGAAAATCCTGGTACACAAATTGAACCTTTGCACAGATACTGTTTTCTTTATGACTATATTGGCATAGACTTAGTCACACAGTTCTTTTAGGAATACAGTCTGTCACATGCCATGGGAAACACCTAACCCCACAGGCCTCATAACAAGAAGAGGCGTTATTGTCTGACTGTGAAAGAGGAGAGAGAGACATGTGAAGTAGTGTGCACCAAGCTGTAGCAAGCCATCTCTCCCCTTGCTCCTGACTGGATAGACCTGATACTATGGGCACAGATGATCAATGAATCCAGGTGTGCTGCAGTGTCATACAAGGTTGTGCTACATAGGTGTGTGTAGGAAGGAAACCTGTTCTTTGGTAGTGACAGAAGTAGCAATGTCCCTCCAAAAAGATTTCCTTGCTCCCATACTATTTCCCAGCCATAATAGAGATGCATACTGGTAAAAGTTACAGCTATAGAAGACTCCTAGTAGAAATAAACAAATGTAATAAATGGTAAATTACACTTCTACTGTTTATTGCTTCTTTCTTGCTGAATCAGCTGTTTGGTTACAGAGCAAATTTCCATAGGTTCTTTTCTGCAGAAGCTAGAAAATATCTGTAACTGAATGGAGCTCTTAAAGAGAGTACAACTGTCTGAAACAACTAGCAACTTCTCTTGACACTTTTATAACCAAAATCGGCTCAACCAGCTTTTCAAATTTTACAAAAATGAAATTGCTTCAGGCAGATACCTGGTGCACCCAGCTTTAAACTGAAGTGATTTTTTTTATCTCCAAGATAAACCACTGAAAAGCAAGGTTTATGTCAGATTTGCTGGCACAAATAGAGAAGCTGCTATATAGTGACACTGAATAAACTTGCTTTCATTTCCTTCTATTCTAGATATGTGATCAGTTTCTCAACATAAGCAAATTGGTCACTGAAATCAGGAAAAGCTATAGAAATTTACAACATAGCTGACAGACATATATCTATCTGTACAAGGCCAGACATGTAGACCAGACACAGTTCCTACTTAAATTCCTCTCAAGGCAGTTGAACTACTTCAGATTTTCAGTGCCATAGTTCAGAATATAAATTGCAAACTAAATTATATAAGAGCTTAAATAGAGAGATGATTTAATCTTTGTCTCTCAAGAGTGACCTTTGAACTTAATCTTGTACAGGAAGCATGACCTGCTTCTATGTTATTTGAGCATTTTGTGGGACTTTTTCCCACCACTCATTGTCACAGTAATTGTCTGTTTCAGTGCTCTAACTCAACAATATCTTCTCTACTGGCTCAGATAGATAGATGCAGAATTGTACCAAACATAGACCATTACGTAATTTTAGTGTGATGCATTCCATCAAATTGTAGATATCAAAACTAGATCCGATGAATTGTGGCTTTTTCACCATTGATCGTAGGTATTGTAAATAGATTAGTTTGGGTCTAGATATCTCCATTGCCAGTCTCAGGCAAGATGAATTCCACTATAAGCATTCAGAGCTGGTGGTCAAGGAACAGCTAAATTTCACACAAAGGTGAAACAAACATACAATGCCTGATCCCAGTATAAGGTTGTCGTAACAGCTAGAAACAAAAAGCTAAGAACAGGGAAGCAATGAGATATTAGCCAAAGGTACCAAACATATATTTGACATATGTGCTGTCAAAGATGTTTGTTTTGCCTTTCGTCCCCCAACCCACCTCCTCTCAAGAAATCACAACAGAGTTATAAGGGAGAGAAAGAGGGAAGACTTTAGATAGGCTTAGACCTATTTCTAAGAAACCCATAGAGGAGCATGGGTAATATGACAGGCATATGTCATACATTGCATGCCTTACAATGAGTTATGATTTTTAAAAAATGACAAATGAACAGTGATGGCACATGTCACACACTGCTAAAAAGCGTTTAAAACAGTGCTTAATGTGAAGTGAATATAGGTTGGGGTAGCTTAAGGATGGTCTTGAAAAGGAAAGTTAAGAAATGGTATTTAACGTGATAGAAATGACAAGAACTCACAAAGAGCTCCTAAAAATTTCTGGTGACACAAAGTTATGAGAGCCTGGACATGTTCTAGTTTTGTGGAGAGATACCACAGACCATGAATCAGAGTTGATGTGCAAGAAGAACCTGCAAATTTTGATACATCCTGGAAGTAAAGATATTACCCAACTCAGAAGCAAGATAGTGAAGTTACCCATCATGGCAGACATGGAAGAAGACTGCAAGGGGGAAAATGAGGTATTAAGGAGTTAGACTCACAATGTTTTCTCAGAGGGAGTATAGTTTGGAGATAAGAGAGAGATAAGAAGGGGGAAAGGGAGAGACAAACATATGATCAGTACAGGGGAAGAAAGCACAGTCAGTATTCTAAAATGTTCTCTGCAGACAGTGTTCATCTCACATAAAACCTACGACTGTGTAGCAGTGATCCATTATGACAGCCAGTGGGGAGGAAAAAAAGAAATTAATCATCTGAGCTACTTCATAAGTCATTAAAAGTAGATGAACCACACATTACAAGTGCCAATAAAGGTAGCTTAGACAATAATCTCAGGTGAAAATCTCCACACTGTAGAGGTCTAAAGCTGAAGGATCTAACTTTACCAAGTACTAAAGTGAAAAGATGAACAGGGCTGAAACATAGCTCTGTAGAAATCTCACAAAAAGTTATAGCAGTGATATCTGTGTTTCCGCAAACAAAGTTCTGAAGTAATGACTGGGTACGCAGGAGGCTAGCTGGTGGAGGATGGAATATGTAAACTGAGAGAAACTAAGATTTCTTCCTAGAATTCCTTAAATTTCTGGAAGAAGAGCACCACTGGCTGGAGGAGGTTGCTGAGGAATCAAACACACCTGGCCTACAGCACCAATTCTGCAGTTTGCAGAGTAAGTCAAGATGAGAGGCTGAGAGATGCACTCGTTCATCCTTAATGAGAGAGGTCTGGGAGGGGATCTTACAGCCATCAACAACTACCTAGTGGAAGGTATAAAGAAGACAGAGTCAGATTCAACAGTACACAAAGTCACGAAACAAGTTGGAACAAAGGAAATTCTGTCCCAAAAAGAAAAAAAAAATAATCAGTGTAAGCACACACCAGAGCAGGCAACCCAGAAAGACTGCACGATCCCCATTTTTGGAGACATTCAGAACTCAGCTGGACACAACTTTGAGCAACCTGCTACAACTGGACATGCTTTGAGCAAGGCATTGGACAAAGTACTTCCAGTGGTCCTGGAAAAATCTACAAGATTTGTGATTCTAAGAAAGGTCAAGAGACATTTTTCTTTTCTTTTCTTTTCTTTTCTTTTCTTTTCTTTTCTTTTCTTTTCTTTTCTTTTCTTTTCTTTTCTTTTCTTTTC